>CAUYLG010070563.1:0-208273 GCA_963573385.1 Cacajao melanocephalus
AATATCATACTGAATGGGCAAAAACTGGAAACATTCCCTTTGAAATCCAGAACTAGACAAGGATGCCCTCTCTCACCACTCCTATTCAATATAGTATTGGAAGTTCTAGCCAGAGCAATTAGGCAAGAAAGAAAAATAAAGGGTATTCAATTAGGAAAAGAGGAAGTCAAATTGTCTCTATTAGCCTCTACATTTTAACACAGTCCCCAGGTGGCTTATAACACATTCAAATTTGAGTTCCTTGAGAGCCATAAAAATATTTGATATTATTTTCCAACCCCACAGATTATGTTAATAAGCAAACCTGTGCGAATGCAGAGGCCTGGCTGCAAATGAGCCTGTTTCCACCTTCTTGGGACTAAGGTTTCAGCACTTGGCTTTTTCCAAACAGCCTCCTTCAAGCTGACCCTGTCTCCCCTCCCTAAATCCCAGCAGCCAAGTTAAAGTTGTTACCAGGTACATATGAAGCTAGCAATCACTCAGCATGCCTGTAGTAAGAAAAGGCTGCCAGCTAAGATACCAGGGCAACACAGTAGGAAGAAACCAGACCTCACCATGGGGTGCAGGTGAAGCATTTGCCATAAAATCCCTCTACCCGGAACATAAAACGTGACTTGAACATAGGAACAATCAGCAGCAGCAACAATGATAACCTACTAAGTCTTACCATACATAGGATATCACTCGGGAGCTTGGCTGCATTATCTAATTTATTCCACACGACAACCCCATGTGTTAGCCGGCTGAGGAAATTGAGACACAGAGAGGTTAAGTAACTTGTTCAAGGTCACACAGCCTGTAGATAGAAGAGTCAGGATGGAAACTCAAGCCCAGATTCTTAAGCATAGAGTGGACAGAACTTAGCTCAGGGATCACAAATGGGGCAGAGGTGGCCTTCATTGTGTTTTATTTGACCTGCCTAATGTTAACATGTTCTTTAAGCCAACATTTTAAAAGTTCACCTACAATACGAATTTTTAGCTTCTCTTAGAAAACCAGAATGCTTTTGACATTGCAAGACTGCTAGCTGGAATAAGCAGGAGTGTTCGTGCATTGCTTGGGTTAAAAAAATCCTCACCACTCACTGTTTATGCTATCTACTGGCCCCACTGGGCATTTTGGGTTAGACACTTTAATATACACGATAATAATAATAGCTTACATTTTTTGAGGGCTAGCTATGTACCAAGCACAATGCTACCAGAGGAAAACAATGGGTAGATTATGTGCTCAGATCCTCATCTGATACAGGAATCTACTCCACAGCATCCCTTGCTCCGTCTTCATCCATTGTCAGCTTAAATTCCTCCAGGCATAAGCCACTCACTACCTATGGAAGAAGTCTTTGTCATGGTGCAATGAGGAGTCTCTAAATTTCTTCTTTTAGAACCCAGTTGTGCCCCTTTCATATCCACCCCGGGAATGGGGCCACCAAGAGTCTGTCCATAGCATCTCCCATGTCAGCCCTTCTGGAGATTTGAAGCAACTGACCTTCTTGAGCTTTTCATGCTGGCGCAGAGAGGCAGGTGGAGAAAGTTCTTTCTGGGGCCCACGCTGGGTTCTGAGGAGGGGCAAGGATGAAGGGACTCCTTGTCAGCCTGTGGTTGCTGCTCACCTAGCTCTCTCTTATCAGGTCCAGGGACCCCTGTGCCCAGATTAGTGCTAGGCTGACTGTGTGCCTACTCCCCACCCTCTCTAGCAAGAGAGGCTCATAAAAGGGAGCTCTCCAAGTCCTGGGTCTTCACTTTCTCTACGACTCTCCCCTTTCCCTTTCTTTGTCTTGTCCCTTTATTCATAAAACCCCGTTTCCCTCCCTCTCTTCTCTCACCTCTCTGGGTCTCCCTTTCTGCCACAATGCTCTGAACTGTGCCTTCTTTTCTCCATGGGCACTGCCTGTCCATGCCCACATATTCCGTGTAAATCACATCTTGACCTAAACCCTTCCCTTTCTCATCTTTGCTTTTCTATTCTCCCCATGGTATGGTCTGCCTATATTTCCCCGAACATATCTATCTAGCTAGTAGACTAGTAGCAATTTCTCCTTGAAAAGCAATCTTCCCATTGTGAATGCATTTGCAGACTTTTTACAGTGAAGTGATGGTTAAAACTTTCCCTAGGGTGTGATCTCTGGCCCTGTTCTCCTCACTCAACAGACCCTACCTGATGGATCTTGTTCACTCACATGGCTTCAAATACCACCAGTATGATGTCAGATCTCACACCGGTATCTCCAGCCCATACCTGTCCTAGGGTCACACAGCCACCTGCCAGCTAGGCATCTCCATCTTGGCCCACCTTCCCCCAAATTGGACTCACTGTCTCTCTCCCAATCCTGGTCTCATCCTTTTACCTCTGGCTCAGTAAATAACAGCAGCATCTACCCAGCTGTTTGAACCACACACCTGGGGTCATCCATTGTTCATTGTGTCCTCCATGCTCCCCAATATCCAATTAATCAACAGGTTCTTTCTCAGCTCCTTCTAGACATGCCTCATGCAAACCTCACCTCCATTGATAACACAATGAATACTTGCTGAGTGAATAAAGTTGGACCTGAACAATCAAGGCTTTCGGCATCTCATCTGAGTGCCACTTAAATAGGTTTCAGTGAAGAAGAAGGTTTTCAGCTGCCTTTCTTGCTTTTCAATCTATCCTCCATGTCATGGACGTAGTTATCTTGTGAAAGTGAAAATGTGAGTGCTCCTTCCATAACACCTTCCATGGCTCCTCATTGCCTCCCGGCTAAAGCCCAGGCCATTAAAGATCTTCACCCCCTGTTCTCTGCTCCAGTCTCAGTGTTTCCTCCTCCCTGCCTGGAACTCTGAGCTCTAGCAGCACTGAATGCATAGCAGTTTTCTACTCATCTCTGCTTTTGCTCACATTGTCTCACCTGGCTGAAATGCCTTTCCCTCTTCCCTTTATCTGATTAAGTATATCCAGAATATATAAAGAACTTAAGCAACTGAACAACAAAAACCCAATTATAAATACACAAAAGACCTTAATAGACATTTCTCAAAAGAAGACATATAAATGGCTAACAGGTATATGAAAAAATACTCTACATTACTGATCACCAGGGAAATTCTAACACCTTCTTAAGAATTTCCTGAAGCAGCTCCTTTTCCTGGGATGCATGCATAATCCATTTGCTTTCACATTACAAAACACATCATTCTCTTCCCCTTTCCTATGTTAAGCAGCATAGTACCCACCAGTGTTAATGTTGGCACTGAAAGCTATACCATTATTTAATGCACCATTTTGCTATTGTTATTCTCTGTTGTTTCCAGTTTTTCTCTATTATAAATGGTGTTGAATATATCAGTGTGAAGAGCTGCATTACTCCACACTTGGAATTATTTCCTTGGGCTAGATTATCAGAAGTAGAACCATTGTGGATGAGCACGTCTTAGATGAGGTATTGTGCCAAATCACTTTTCTGCACAGGCAGCGCCCCCCGCCCCCCCTCCCCCGCCCCGTGCTGCAAGAATATATATGGTCAATTCTAGAATTTAGACTCCCACCTGGGACTCCCTGGGGTACAGAAAGAAGAGTAAAATGTGATGTCGGCAAGAGAGCTGAGTTGCTATTTAGAAATAACAAACCTATTGGAAGAAGGAATTGGATCTCCACTTAGAGTGAGTCAAAATGGTTTAAATATGAAACCTGAGGAACATTGAAAAGCAAAATGAGAAGGGAGATGTCTAAAGACTCAACTGAGTGACTGCTTGAATCCATAATCATTGGGAGAATAAGATCGATTTTATTGCATGAAATGGATGCATCTCAAGGGATGCTGTAGGTGAGAGCCGAGGAACTGATTTGGTGAGTGTAGAATTTCCTTCAGATTCAAGGCTTGGGTTTTCCAGCACAACGCCCCCGCCCCCAGCTTCACCGTATTTGAATTCACTTACCCAGAGCAAAATCCAACAGAAAGTAAAAAGAGACTTTAAAACACTTATTTTTAAGATCCTCATAAGGTGTTTTGAACATCAAATAGCTCTTAAAAACCACAGCAGTACTTTCATGATTTAAGTGTAAATGATTCTGAAACATATGGATTACATTTTGCTCGAATTCTTTCTGGGTTTAAAAGTGAAAGGAAGAGAAATTGTAGATTGCCTGGACTATTTAGAGATTCAGCTCGTAGGCAAACCTTGTGAACCCTGAGGTTGGGAAGCAAATTTGCTGGATTTCTGGAGAGGGCAGTGTTAGGAGGGCTGCTTAAGGGAGGATAGTTCTGTTTAAATCGTGAAATAATCTTCGATTTGGGGTTCCCGTCTGGGTGTAACAAGGACCAAAAGCAACAGTTTCCAAGTTCTGATTAGTAAATCAAAGTCTCTTAATTGGCTATTGGAAATACAGATTCCAAGGTTAAATCTCAACCCTTCAGAACAAAAACCTCTGCATTGGAATGCCAAGAATCTGTATTTTTTAAAAGTTCCTTAGCCACCAGATTGGGTTATACTGGTCAAGGTCAGAATTTGTAAACCTCGGCTCTACTGACCTTGGGGCTGTTTTTTGTTGTGGGGGGCTGCCCTGCATATTGTAGCCCACTTAAGGTCATCCCTAACCTCTACCTGCTGTATACCAATAGCATGCCACCACCTCCAAGTTGTGACAACGGAGAATGTCTCCACACACTGTCAAATATCCCCTAGGGGGCAAAAGAGTGTTGGTTGGGAATGACTGAGGTCGATGACTTTAAAGTGACAGATCATTCAGAGGAAGGACAATTATTGGCTGGTATGTGTGTGTGTTTTTCTGCTCAGTGTGAGTTGTGGAGAAGATTTCTGCATAAATACAGAGACTGGGAAGTTAGGCAGGCAGAGATAATACCATGTGTTCTGTATTTTTGTACCTCCACCTCAAATAATATTCCTTACATTTTTCTACTTCATGTGCATGTGGGTTGGTTATTGTTATCCATTTTTCACTTCTTGGATGTTATAGAATTATACTTCCCTATCCTTGCCCTGGCTTCATGGCTATTGGGTGAATGTCCCCATCTTGACTTTTACCATGTGACTGGCTTTGACCAATGGGATGCTATAGGCTGTGAGTAAAGCAAAGTTTCTGATGAGTTTACTTGATTGGGCTTGTTTTCTTTGGTTTCACTGTGAGGAGGCATGTGCACCCCAAGTTGCTACTGCTCCCAAAACTTGCACCCCTGGAATAGAGCAGGAATACCTGAGCCCAACAGGAAGCCTGGAGCCCAGCCCAGCCTATATCAGCCAAATCCCAGCCAAACCGCAGACCCCGGAGCCTGAAAATAAATGTTTATTGTATGCTTCTGGGATTTTGAGGCTGTCTGTTACATAGAGAAAAACATTTTTAAAAACCATTTAAAAATATGTGTAGATACCTCAGTGTTTACATCAGAAGACAGTTTGGCACAGTAGCTAAGAACTCAAGATCAGAAGCCAAAAAGATAAAGTCTTCATCCAACTTCCAGCCCTACCACTTCCTAGTGAGTAACTTAATTTCTCTGAGCTCTATTTCCTCATCCATTAAAAGGGCATGCAAAATACTACATGAGTCCCACTTTCCTAATATGTTGAATAGGTTTGTATGATACTATGTACCTCATAGATTTGAAGGTTAAATAAGATGATGCATGTAAATTGTTTAGTGTCAGTGCCTGACACATGGTAAGCACATGATAAATGCTAGCTAATTTTATTATGATGTAGGTTGAAAGGACATGAAATATGTTACCTCTTTCCCCCTTGCCTCTCCTCCTCCCTCCCTTCCTCCCATCTTTTTTGTTCTCCTTTTCTCCCTTCCTTCTTCCCCTATTAACTATAACAAACATCTATTGAGCGCCCACCATACACCCATAAACGTTGTGTTTGGATGAACAGAATCCAAAACCCACCATGCATGAAAACTGAGCACCTCAGTGCCAGTAACTCAAGAGTCCACAAAGAGTTAATCCCTGGTGAACCAGGAGCCAAATAAATTCTGCCCCGCCAAACACACCCTAATCATCATTAGTCACGGCTTGTTGGACGGGAGGCTCCTCCCTGGCGCTTATCTCCCTGGCTTCTGTCCTCGACCAGGTGGCCATATTTCACCTTCTGAAAACAGATGACCCCAGGGTCAGTGAAATGAAAGCCCCATTCAACAGGTCTGCCAGGGAGTCAGCCAGGAAGGAGGGTGAGGGTCAGTCCGGCAGCTCTGTCCCTGCCAGGGCAGCCCCAGGGCACGTGTGCCAGTGACCCTCCCTCTCCATTAACCAGGTCAGGGCTGAGGGGCAGGATCAAGGCAGCAATTACTCCAGAGCTTTGTCCTCCATAAAGCATCAGGTGGGGGTGTGGCCTTGAGGTATATTTGCATAGCTCTCCTACCATGAAGCTTTGCAGCAGTCCTGTCCAGCTGGGATCCCAGGATGGGATTCCAAGAAGAGAGAGTAGGAAGATGGAATTCCAAGGAGAAAGAATAGGCAGGGATTCCAAGGAGAGAGAGTAAGCAAATGGGATTCCTGCCCTCATGAGGCTTACATTCTATGGAGGGTGGGGCCAATTTACCCACTACTTTTAGGGGCTCACCACAGTCTTTTAAATTTTTTACAATCAGAAAGAAAAAAAAAATTTAGGGTTATTGGAATGTTTTATTTTTTCTCATATCAGAAAAAAGAAACTTCAAAAACCATTTTTTTCTTTATTTTACTTTATTTTGAGATGGAGTCTCACTCTGATGCCAGGCTGGAGTGCAATGGCACGATCTCAGCTCACTGCAATCTCAGCCTTCTGGGTTCAAGTGATTCTCATGCCTCAGCCTCCTGAGTAGCTGGTACTACAGGTGCACACCACCATGCCCAGGTAATTTTTGTATTTTTAGTAGAGACGGGGTTTCACCATATTGGCCAGGATGTTGAGGCTGCAGTGAGCTGTGATCATAGCACTGCATCCCAGTGTGGGTGACCTATCGCTAATAAGTATTATTAGCATTATGTAGGTAAGATCTGTTTTTATGTTTTTAGCATCATATTCCCTTCTTTTAGACCATCATCTCCCACTTCTCCTACTCTCCAAGACCCTCATTTTATCCCCACGGTGCCTAAATTCTGAACTTCTTCCACTTCTTTCCTCAAGTATAACTTGTTCTCAACCAAGCTTCACCCCATTAATTAATTATTTTTAGACACGGGGTCTTGCTATGTCACTCAGCCTGAAGCGCAGTGGCCTGATCATAGCTCACTGGAGCCTCAAACTCCAGGGTCACCACATCCAGCTTTTTTTTTTTCTTTGTAGAAATGAGGTTTAGCTATGTTAGCCAAGCTGGTCTCAAACTCCTGATCTCAAGTGATTTTCTCACCTCAGACTCCCAAAGTGCTGATATTACAATTGGGAACCACCACACCTGGCCCACAATTTTAAAAATTGATTTAGGGAGACCATCAATACCAGTCAGAATCTAGTCAAGAAAACAGAATGAAATGAAACAAAACACTCTACGATTTTCAAACAGAGGGTATTGATTACAGGGAACTGGTTACACAGTTGATAGAGGAGCTGAGAAACCAATCAAGAAATGGTGATGCTACCCAGAGGTGAGCAGCATCCAGCAGCTGCTTCTGCCCCTAGGATGGGAGGAACAGGAGGAGGTGGTGGTAGCACTGGAACCCAGAACCCTCCAGAAGGAGGTAGAACCATAGTGGTGGCTACTTGATAGGAGCTGCAGCCATGGAGCGGGGCTTCTCTGGTAGGAGCTGGAGCCACAGAGGAGACCCAGTCACTGTTGGAGATGTCATAAAAAAGGAGATAGAAAGGGGGGAGGGTGGGAGAGAGAGAGAGAGAGAGAGAGAGGAGAGGAGAGGCTGACTCTGGATTTTCCTCTTCTTCCACCCTCCAGTTTCCCACAAAGCCCTCTCTGTGCCCAAACCTACCCAGAGGGCAAAGGAGCCTAGGAAATGTAATTCTCTGAGATACAGACCAGACTACAGAGAGGGCAGGAATATATCCGACATCTTTCCTTTGTCCCTCCTTTCCATTCTTCATCCGGTTCCTTTCTTCCTCCTTTTTTCTACATTCCTTTCTTTCTTTTCTCCCTTTATTTTAGTCCTCCCTTCCTCCCTGTCTCTCTTTCATTCCTCCCTCCTTTCTTTTCCCTTCCTTCCTTCATCCTCCCTTCCTTCCTTTCCCCATTTTCCTCCCTCCCACTCTCTCTCTCTCTCTCTCTCCCTCCCTCTTTCCTTTCCTCTCTTTTCTTTCCTTCCCTTGGTGCCATCTACAATGATAAATAAAAGAATGTGGATAAACAATGGTAAGCCAGAAGGTTCACAGGGGCTACAGCCCAGATCTGTGGGGATGTTCTCTCTTTGAGCCAACCGAGAAAGCGGATGGTGGAAAAGATGTCAACTGCCTGTACTTAGGGCACCAAAGGTAAAGAGCTGGTTAAAAGGCCCGCCCATCTCTCTTGGGATGGGGCTTCAGGTTGAGGCCCTGCAGAGCCCTGCTCGTTCCACCCAGCCTGGCTTTTCTCAAATGACGAGTTTCTCTGATCTCTAAAGACAAATGAAGCCAACTGGACTTTGGCACGATTGTCCTGCTTCAGGTTGACTATTCCACGTGAGAAAAAGAGGTGGTTCCGGTCTCACCATTAACCAGTTTCTCTAAAAACATCTTTTCTAGTCTGCATGTTTATAACATAAATTCATCAATAAATTGCTAGAGATCAACAGAAAACACAATTTCTGCTGTTACTCTAATAATGTAGTCATAATAATTAACACCACAGATAAAGAAAAAACCTAATGTGTATACAGCTTCACAACACAGCTCTCTGCGTGTGTGTGTGTGTGTGTGTGTGTGTGTGGGTGTGTGTGTGTGTGTTGAGAGAGCCTGACCTTTTTTTGTTCACAAGCAGCAGTTGCAAACAGCTGCTATAAATTATTTTGATTGTCCAGCAACTTGCTGATTTGAGTCTGGCTTCCATGCTCAATAGCGCTTCTCAGTGATGTTTAGCTCGGGTCTTGTCAATTTGGATCAACCACTTATTCATTTCCTCAAACAAATATTTATTGAGCACCTACTATGCACCAGGAACCATTCTAAGCACTGGGGATGCAGCTGTGAACCAGCGAGCCCGGGATGCCTGTCTTCGCGCGTCTGAGAGTTGAGTGTTATGTTTTACGTTTGGTTTGCAGTGCCAAGACATACTTAGAGCTACGGGAAAGATCTTTATTATAGAGTGTCTGGCAGGAAGAAGCATTATATAACTGTAAGTCTGCAATTTATTCTTTATAGTACTATTTACAAAAATGCAGGGGACTCGAAGACACAAATAGCTAATTGCAGCATCATGGACTGAATTCAGTCGACTCTTACATAGTTGGCTGAACTATGGCAAGAGGATTCAGTCCTTGATGTTACAATTAGCTATTCAGTCTACCCTCACCTTCCACCTTCCTTCCATGTGACAGGACCTGGCCCTTTCATGATGTTGTTTCTCCACCTGTTCTCCCCCGATCTCTGTATTACTGCCATGTATACTCTATATAACCCCTGCTTTGTGCTTTTCCTCTCCTAGCAAGCCCTGGGTCTCCCTGTATGTAGGCTGCCCTCATTTTCCAGAATCCACTTTTCCTGAATCTCCAGAAAACAGAAGTGCCCGGAAACTTCCATTCCCCAAGGAAGTATAAGAGATCGATCTGGAGTGGTGCCTGAGATTCTGCATTTCTAAGCAGCTCCTAGGGGATGCCGGTGCTGCTGGTCTGGGGACATTTTAAGTAGCAAGGTTTTAAGCAAAGGCCGGGTACGATGGCTCACACCTGTAATCCCAACAGTTTGGGAGGCCAAGGTGGGTGGATCACCTGAGGTTAGGAGTTCAAGACCAGCCTGGCCAACATGATGAAACCCGATCTCTATCAAAAATACAAAAAAATTAGCTGGGCGTGGTGGCATGCACCTGTAGTCCCAGCTACGTGGGAGGCTGAGGCAGGAGAATTGCTTGAACCCGGGAGGCGGAGGCTGCAGTGAGCTGAGGTCGCGCCACTGCACTCCAGCCTGGCACCTGGTGACGGAGTAAGACCCTGTCTCAAAAAAATAAATAAATAAATAAATAAAAATACAAAAATTAGCCAAGCATGATGGCGTGCACCGGTAATCCCAGCTACTCTGAAGGCTGAGGCAGAGAATCGCTTGAACCCAGGAGACAGAGGTTGTAGTGAGCCGAGATCACGGCACTGTATCCAGCCCAGAAGACAGACAGGAAAAAAAGAAAAAAAAATGTTAAGCAAAGCATAGCATACAGCATGACATATAGCAGGCGCTCAATAATTAGAGTTGCTATGATTACTGTTGTTATTGCTATTGTTTTTGTAATGTGTCTCTCAGCCTCACTGCCCCTAGGTGATAGTAATGAGGCCTATCCTGGGCAGGATGTGGGAAATGAGAACTACGGAGTGAGAATCAGGAAGCCAAGAATGGGCAACACCCACCCTAACCCTCCTTTTCCCAGTTGATGATAACAATAACTAATATTTATTGAACAAAATTCATGCCAGGCCCTGAGCTTTGTTTTATCTCTGTGAATCCTAATAGCAACTCTAGGAGGTAGGCAGTATCATTAATCTCATTTTATATATGAGGAAGCCAGGGCCAAGAGAGGTGAAGTGATTTGGCTGTAGTTCCCCAACTAGATAAAAGTAGAGCTGGGGTTTTGAACTCAGCTGCTTTGATGGCAAAGACCAGACATATAACCATTTCTCCACGCTTCCAGAAAAAAAAGATGTGACAAAGAGCAGCCACTTTAGGAGCACCGTAAAGAGCCTGACACATGGCAGAGGCTCGGTAAGTATTTGAGGAATAAATGAATTGGATAGATAGAGACATATATTAAATCTGCCTCCAGGAATTCCCAGCCATACACTGGGGTGCGCCCTCCTCCTATCAAACTTCCTGAGTTCCCCTGCTCATAACTTGGGCTGCAGAAGAAATTCTGTTTGTCCATCGTGTTGTGCTTGGTGAGCCATGTCTGCTGTCATTAAGCCTGGACTTTATCCTCCCTGTAGCCAAGAGGAATGCTGACTTCAGGAGACAAACTTAGCTTAGGGAGAAGAAGGCACCCAGGGAAGGGATGACCAGAACCACTTCTTAGTATTTCCAGCATCCAATTCATTTTGAACTTGGTTTACCCATGCATAGAGTGGACACATCATTTATTTGCTGGCTGTTCAGACTGAATATCCTTCCTGTTTGAGGAGTTCCCCACTTTATGACTCCTGGAGGAGGCAGAGACCACCCTTGCTCTACAGAAACTGAATGGCAGGTTCTTGTGTTCCAAGCTTCTCCTGTAAGCAGGGTGCTGACAGGTGACCAGGGCACTCCCAGTGTGCCCAGGCTAAACTTCGAATGGGAATAGAAGATGTAAGAAGTTGAAGGGGCCATGGTATTCTCCTCCCCCTGTCCTCTGTTTCTCTTCCTTGTGGCAGTTGGTGCAGGATCAAGTGCCTAAGTCAAAAAAAAGCAGTCGCATCACTAACTCAATGCCGTGTGATGGCAGCACTGTCCTCAGCAGTCAAGGTCTGTGGCTTGAGTTTGGGCCTCCCTCCGGCTTGCTTATGCATTCACACAACTCTCGGGCCTTGCCAACAATTCTCACACTCAGTGAATAAACTCCTGTTCTGCTTTAATCATCCGAGATTGACTTCGGGGCTGGTGACCAAAAGCTTTTCTTGATAGAGTTGGGATTCTGGTTCGTACAGATAAGGGTTGCGTGTAACAAAAACTTTAGAAAAAAATGTCTTGTGTAGTAGACAAAGAGATGCTGTTCACCTCCCCCTTAAGGGAGGTTGCTCTGCCCAGCCACGCAAAGTGTGGTCAGTAGATGGCCACCGTCTGCCACCTCGATAAGGGCCTGCCTTAGCGGTAAAGAGCTGCTCTACCCAAGGTTATGCCATCCTGTATGCAGTGGCTGAGCAAGGAGGAAGCATGAAGTCCCCATCATTTTGCTCCGGCACCAGGCACGGTCATAGACAATACTCACTCTGGAGATTTCTCTGTGTTGGCCAAAGCTTTGTCTGGCCAGGAACACAGTTCAGTTCCTTCCTCTCTCCAATCCTGCTTCCTCTCCCTTTCACAAGCGGTTGTTACCTGATAAATGTCTTGAATTCTAAACTCCGTCTCAGCATCTTATTTCAGATAACTCAATCTACAGTACCTTGCAATCTTGGGACAACCTCTAACCAATCAGGGTAGGCTAAGCTTTGCTGTGGAAATGAACAACTCCAAATCTCAGAGAGCGTTGGGTGGATCTCATTAGCAATCAAATGCTCTGGCCTGGAAATCATAACTCATTGGCCAGAACTAGTCACAGGACCCAACTCACCCAGAAGGGGATCAAGTGTAATCCTACCAACCCTGGAAGGTGGAATGTGGAATTCGTTCACAAATGATGCAAAGGACTATCACTCTCTTTATTTAGACAATCATGGAAGGAGATGTTTTGTGCCCAGATCCAAAGAAAATGGGGCAACCTGACATGATTTGGGTGTCTCTTATTTGTTAAAACGACATATAACGCCTTAAAAGTGCTTCTTTTTAAACTATAGTTTCAGAAACAGGAAAAATTATTTTCAAATGAAATCCAAGGCAATACTTACATGACTCCTGAAGCCCCACCTTTGATGTCCTAAGTTCTGACAAGCACAACATTGAAAGCCAGATTGTAAAAGCTGTCCATTCCTGGGTCTAAATCTTGGTTCTACCACCAATTAGGTGAGTAGCTTTGGGTATTGATTTTGGCCCTCTAAACCTGAGTCATCTCATCGGTTAAGTAGATAATAATATCTGCTTTCCAGAGTACTTTTGAAGATTAAGTTACATAATGTATTTGAAGTGCTAGATATCAGATAGTTTACCACATGTTGGTTGATTCCACTGAGAATTTGTGAATGTTCGTTACTTCAGCAAAACCAAGCCTACCCTGATTGATGCAAGATGAGGAGATACTTGTTGGGCAAGGACTCATGTCCTCCTGGCCCCACCTGTAACTCTTATCATGGCTACAGCAAACTGCAAGCCTGTGTTGTCTGTCACTCATTTCCTGCCCTGGGCTGGTCAAATGCAAGGCATGGGATTATTAAAGAAACAGCTTGTCACTCACACATGCAACCATCTGAAAGTGTGGGGGAAGTTAAGCCCCATGGTGCAACCCTTAACCAATGGATGATAGAAACTGATGATTACATGCTTCTCTCTTTTACCTCTTGAAGGGACAATTCCAGCAAGCATCCCATATGGGTTCATGGAAAGTCCCTATTGGTTGAGCATCAGTCAGCCGTAACAGGGTCACCTCCATGATGCATCCTTGTCTCAGGATCTGATTTGGTGAGGAATCCCAGCAAAGACACCAACAGCCTTTTCTGTAACCCCAATGATTGCCCTGTTTCCAGATGAGTATTGTTACAATGCTTCTGGAGACCAGCTCTGAGTTTGCATCCTTTCTATCAGCAAATGTGAAAATTCACGCTCCACAAGGCAAGAGATCTCATCCATTGAGTTTGCTGGCATAGCCACAGGGTTCAGAACAGGGCTTGGCATATAGGAGGCACTCAGTGACTGTGAAAGCAATGAACTCTTCAATAGCTCTTCACTTCTGTTTATTTGCCAAAAAATGGTGATTATGATATTGACCTACCAAGGTTGGCATGAAAATTAAATCAAAGTCATGAGAAGTGGGCAAGCGAGTTAAATTTTCAGTTGTAATTCTCATCTGTGCTACGAAGTGATAACAGGGTCTGGCTCATACAGTTGTTATGAGAATCAGATAATGCAAGGCACATGAAGAGCATGTAGCAAATGTTCAGTAAGTGCTGGCTCTTCCCTCTTTTCTTCCTCTATCATCACCACCATCACCACTGCTGTGAGAGCCTAGGGCAATTCTTGGATATTCAGCAGGCACAGGATAAACTACCAGTTGACTCTGAATCTTATCAACAAAGAAATGGCCTCTTCCATCTTTCCCTCAAGAAAAACTGGGACTAATTGTCCAGGTGTATCCTGCACAGTTTTCCATATGAACTGTCGACATGTGCCCCAGTGACCCCAATATCTGGCCAGGTTCCTCACAGCCAGGATTGAGGATTAGGCTGTCGGTCCTCACCAGTCCTGATAGGTTGATTTTAGGATGTAGGTGGGCTAGACAGAATTCTGTGGGTAATGAGATTCCCCCTCCCCAACATCTCCATAAGCAGAGATGGGGCCAGAAGGGAATTGGTCCTCCTGTGAGCAGTGAGTCCTAAATGCTGCCCAGCGGAGAACCTGATATAGCTGTGCTCAGCCCGGAAAATCTAGGCTTTGGGAGGCAGAAATTTACAAC
Organism: Cacajao melanocephalus; assembly: GCA_963573385.1. Taxonomy (NCBI): domain Eukaryota; kingdom Metazoa; phylum Chordata; class Mammalia; order Primates; family Pitheciidae; genus Cacajao; species Cacajao melanocephalus. Next base: position 14,329 of record CAUYLG010070563.1, read on the forward strand.
AAGATAATTTGAGAAGTGGGACATCACCAGGCAGGCTCCAAACCTTCCCTATGGGAGAGTTCAGCTAGCAAACCATCTTGCTCAGAGCTTGTTCAGCAATCCCTTATTTATGGTAACATGCATTACAGGAAATTTTTATATAAGGCATTAAAGTGGAGGCAATTTAGGACATTTGATCATCTTACTTTTCCAACTTCCTAACCCCCCTCATGCATCCTCACTCCCATCATCCCCCTTCTTCAATCTTTGAATTTCAGCTGAATGCGAAAGCTGATAATAGCTAAATTACATTGCAAACAGGTGCGGGCCTCTTCTGCCCTGGACAGCTGCCATGGTTATCTGATTCCTCAGCTGGGGGCATGTGGTTTGCCTGGCTTATGAGATTTGGGGTGAATGGTTGAGGGTACTTTTCTCCTCCACATCTCTCCACACCCAGCCCAGCTGGGCCCTTGGGACATGTACACAGCTATCTCACAAGCCAGGCAGAATTTCCTCTGCTTTCTTTGTTCTGTGCTCCAATATGGTATCCATTTCACCCATCCTCTTAGAGAGGCATTGGTTACCTGGGCAGCTGGGTACAATACTCATAACAGTAATAATAACACCACCAAACAACCACCACAAAAACAGTCACTGCTACTATTTGTTGAGTGTTTGCTAAGGTTTTGCTCTACTCATAGGCATCATCTCTGTAGGAATAGTTGTTGGGGCCATCCCAGAGCTTGGCAGTTAAAATTCTGACTCTACCACTGAGTAGCTGTGGGACCTTGGGCTTATGACTAAAGCACTTGGAGCCTCAGTTTCATTATCTGTAAAATGGGGATAATGACTCACAGCATTCTGGGTATTTAGAATGTTACCTATTGTTTATTACTTTTATATTTATATAAAAGTAATCAATGTTACCTATTTATATTACTTTTATATTCTTAAAAAACACGAAGGGATCCTTTCACAATGATCCCCATTTTACTGAGGAATAGAGAGATTGGGCCACTTGCCTGACGTCACAGGGCAGTGAGTGAATTTTTATTTTCATTGGTTGGTTTCTTATATATCAAGGGTGTTTATTCACACATTCGATGAGTTTTTGACCATGAACTATGTGTTAGGTGCTGTGTTAGGGTTGGCAGGGAGTGCCCTAGGGGAAACAGACGTGGGCAGGTATGAGATGCACATGAGAGAAGGAATTAGGAATCAGAGGTGTCTGCAAGAATGTGGCTTCCAAGTCTGCAGAGAAATTCTTACCATGGCTTGCGAGACCCTCACTACATCATTCATTCAGCTCTCATCACTCTCCTCATCACTTGCAGCCACCGATGCCTCCTTTCCATAGCTAAGACAGAAGCAAGCTCCCACCTCCATGCCTTTGAATTTGCAGTTTCTTCTGTCTGCTGGAATTCCCTTCCCTCAGATAGTCTGTCCAGCGTTTCTCCCTCTCTTCCTCCCTTCTTCTGGATTCTTCTCAAATGTGATTTTATCAGAGACCTTCACTAACCACCATATGTAAAATAGCAATGCAATTCTACCCCCATTATTCTTAAGCCTGCTGCTGTGCCCTCCTCTCCTCCTTTTCGTAACACCATAGCACTCGACACATTTCTGTGTTTTGTTCTGTTTTCTGTCTCCCAGAACTAGAATGTAAGCCCTATGAGAACAAAGACTTCATCTCTTTTTTCCCTTGCCACATTCCAATGTCTATAGGATTGTCTGGCATGTAAAAGGTACTCAATAGATAATTATTGAATGAAGAAACATAGGAAATGGATCTCTTAAAATTTAGATTTTAAAAGAGATAATCAAAGTTTCAGCTACAAAGAAAAATAAATAGGTTAACTGGTTGGATTAGGATAAGCCCTTCCCAGGCATTCTCTCTGCAGGAGAACAAAGAGGATTATCTCTTAAGTAGAAATGCTTGTGGCTACAAGTAGTGGCTTAAACCAAAAGAATATTTATTGATAACTAAAATAAGATCAGCAACAAACAGTCCAAGGCTGGTTCACCAGCTTAGCAATAGCATTAAAATCTGAATCTCAGTTCTTACCCTATTGACTCTCATTTCTCATGTTTTTCCTGTTACAGTCTTGAGATGGCTACCACACCTCCAGACATTACACCACCATTTTCCAAACAGAAAACTTGAAGATGAAGCACAAAGTTTCCTTGAAAAGCTCTGCCTTCTTATCCTTCCCAAAAGGGGGTAACCCAGCCATCCCCGGTTGCAAGGGAGGCTATGACAGACAGTCTCTGGCACACCAGAATAGGCTAACAATGATTTGCCTGGAATGAAGATGATTTATCCCTTGGGACCAGGATTACTGTTGCCCCAAACAAAATTGTCATTCTAATAACAAGGGCGATGGAGCAATAGATATTCAACAGGCAAAGCAATGATTGCTATAGATGCATTTCCAAGAGTTTTGAAAGCATTCCATTTTCATCTCCTCTATACCAGACTCCTAAGGCATTTGTTTAAAAAAAAAAAAAAAAAAAAAAAGTCAACCTACCCCGTACCAGCCTTGTCTTTTTCCAAAAAAAAAAAAAAAAAAAAAAACCAGAAAAAAACTGGCCAAAAGCAGAGGCTTGAAATTGAGACTAAATTACCTTTGTCCCCCATTATGGGGAAAGTGACTTCACTCAACTCCCACAAGAATCGGAGGGGAGTGAATTTTACTACCAGGAAGCTCCAAGAATATTATGGCAAAATGCCTGTGAAGTATTGCATTTTGTGGTAAAGTTATTTTGATATCATCAATATAAAAAAAAACAGAATCCTGCCAATTAATGTACTTATATGCATGTGTCAAAACGTCCCCCTTTCCCAAACCCTTCAGTAAAACTGAACCTCTAGGAAAATTTATTCTATTTAACACAAGGGTTTAATTAAATGTCTCCTGTCATAACTCAAGGACTCCAGGGGTAAGAAAATTCACATTGAATATCAGAGACTTACTCTGTCTCTGCTAACCCCTCTGAAAAATAGGGATAATGGAGCATATGTTACTGGGTTTTTAGGGGATGGATTAAAAGGGCCAATAGGTATAAAGTGCCAAGTACAGGCTCTGGGGAACAAAAAGTAAAAGATGTCCTTAGTATTAGATAAATGATTGGGTGAGCACCTCCTGCAAGACACAGCGTCAACCTCCACTCATTTTCTGCCTCTTTTTATAAAGCTTAATGCTATGTTTAGCACAGAAGTCACATTTTGGTAATACATGATTAAATTTATTTTAAAAGTTTACCTGCTATGTGCTAGTCATCTAGAAATTTTAACAAGGCAAAATCTCTGACCTTAAGGAACTCATGATCCCGGTCAATGTCTTCCAAAGTGTGGTCCCTGAACAAAGACCTTAACAGCACCTGGGATCTTGTTGGAATTGTAAAGTCTTGTTCCCATTCCAGAGCTATTCAATCAGAAATCTGTGGGGTGGAGCCCAGCCCTGTGTTTAATAAGTCCCCCATAGGGCTGTGACTCAAGCTTCAGTTTGAGAACATTGACCTAGTGGGAGAGAGGTAAACTGAGAGACACTATGATTTATTGTGATAAGTGTTGTGGTGTAGGGAAATCCATGGGCCATGGGAACACAGAGAGGAACAGTTAACTCAACTTAGTTGGGACTTGAGCTGAATAATGAAGTATAATAACAAAAAAGACCCCTTTCCTGGAACCAGGAGGATGACTTAATGGTCTCCCAAGTGACTACTAACTTTAAGAGCATTGTGGAGATTGGTGGGAAAAATTAACATGAACATTTGGTCTATCGGATGTCAAGTCATTATTAGGATGTCTCATGGGGTGTTCCCTATTGGGGAGCAATAGACAAGTCCAGTTTAGAGGAGCAGTGCTTCAGTGCTATGTGGACCATCTGGCGCCGTGGGCTTTCCTGGGAGTTCCTCTAAAGTGTCTGAGTTTTATTTAAGTTGGGATGGACCATGGCTCTCTGAGAGTTCAACGTCTGGGGGCACCTGCTAGATGGTGTCTCAAGACTGAGTGAGTAGGTTGAAGATGTTAGTAAAGAACAGCTTTGCCTGTAGGGAGAAGGAGACAAAAATAAGAATTCAGGCCAGAGCAAGTGAAAAAAAAAAAGCTGATAGTTTTACATTGTGATTAGAACACTTTCAGTAGGAAAGTGGGCTGGTAAAGTATGGATTCTTATTTGCAGGGCTTAGATACAGTCTCAAGTGACCCTGGAGCAGCACAGCACTCTCTACTTTCCAGTGAACTACAAATCCAGGAGGGGAAATAAAATGCCACATCCCTAAGCAAACAAGAAATAAGACCTTGGTCAATTAAGCTATGATGCAACAGTCATTGTAAGACACCTCCTGATTTTAGAAATAAAAGGATATAAAAACGGGGCATGTATAAACAAACTACAGTAATTGGGCTCCCTGGAAACCAGATCTGGAAATTGTACCCCTTTGGGTACAGTTTCCCACCATCCATTGGGTGAGCATATAATTGAATTGTAGGCTTTCAGAGCTGTAGGAAGTTAAAGCAGGCTCTCTCAACCTCAGCTCTATAGGCATTTTAGACCAGATAATTCTTGTGGTGGGAGCTGTCTTGTGGTCTGTAGGATGTTTAGCAGTGTCTCTGGCCTCTCCCCACTAGATGCCAGCAGTACAGCCCCCTCCCTGAAGTTGTAACAACCAAAAATATCTCCCCAAATTGACAAGTGTCCCTTTAGGAGCAAAATTTACCCCCTGGTGAAAACCACCTGATTAGAAGCCTCCTAGATCACTTCTTTCTAAATTCCCAGCTCTTCCATTGGCGATTTTATAGATGGAGAAACTGAGGCCCCGACAATGGTGGTAAGTTACCCTGAATAACTTATATGGACCCAGTCAAACACCAAGGAGCTGCTACCATTGGAAGTTTTCTTTATATAAATGCATTTATTTATTCATTCAGTCATTCATTCATGAAATATTTTTATAGAGTACTTACTGCACACTGGGTATCATACTAGGTACTCGGGAAATGATGATGGCTTAGTTTGAATTTCTCCAGAAGTAGACCCTGAGAAAAGGGTTTGAATATAAGTTGTTGTTTACGACCATACCACCCTGAACACACCCGATCTCACCTGAATATAAGTTGTTTATATGGGAAATGACAGAAACGTGCATCAGGAAATGGGGAAGTGAAACCAGGAAGAAAAGGTAAATAATCAAGGATATATTATCAGGCCAGCTACCACCATGAACAAATAGATCTTAACCCCACTGGGGAAATTCTGGGAACCAGTATAGAACACATATGTCAGGGTTATCGTACCTAAAAGGTGAGGGAACTGGGTATTCATACACCAATTCCCCCCATCCATTGGGTGAGGGTATAAGCCTGCATACCCTACACTTCTAACCTTCCCTGTGGGCAAACACTTTGGTACCAGAGTGTCTTGGTCCACTTTGTGTTGCTTAGAAGAGAATATCAAAAGCTGAATAATTTATACAAAAAATAAATTTATTTGGCTCATGGTTCTGGAGGATGGGAAGTCCAACATCAAGGTACTGGCATCTGACGAAGGCCTTCATGCTACATCATCCTGTGGTGAAACATGAAGAAGCAAATCAGGTTCAAAGTGAGAGAGAGAGAGAACCAGAATCACGTTTATAACAACCCAATCTTCTGATAATGAACCCACACTCGTGATAACAACATTAATCCATCCATGAAGGTGGAACTTGCAAATAGTCTCTTAACGATCCTACCTCTGAACAACATCACAATGGCAATTAAATGTCAACATGGGTTTTGGAGGGGACATTGAAACCACAGCACAGAGTGAACCCTAAGATACCTAAACCTAAACCTTAAAACGTGCCCCCTGCCAAAAAAAATTCAGGGTCTGGTTGTTGGAAGTAGGGTCAGCCTGACTGGGAGTGGCAGGGAATATAATTCCTTTTCTCATGAAGCTCCTCATGTGTGGGGAGGGAGAGACATCAATCACTCCATTAAGCATAAAGCCATATAAATGACAAGTGCTATGAAGAGCAAGTGTATGGTACCATGTGTGTAACAACAAGCTGTGTTAGTCCATTTTTGCATCCCTATAAAAGATACCTGAGGCTGGGTAATTTATAAAGAAAATAGGTGTAATTGGCTTATGGTTCTGCAGGCTGTACAGGAGGCAGGGTGCCCACAGGTGTTCAGTTGCTGGTGAGGCTTCAGGGAGCTTTGACTCATGGTGGAAAGTGAAGCAGGAATAAGCATGTCACATGGTGAGGGGAAGCAAGAAGGGCGTCTCAAACTCCTAAACAACCAGATCTCATGTGAGGGGTTTTAAGTGAGTTCTTGTTCAGTGAGTTCACATGAGATCTGGTTGACCCATTCATTGTCCCCATGATCCAAACAGCTCCCACCAGGCACCACCTCCAGCATGGGGAACCACATTTCAACATGAGATTTGGAGGGGATGAACATCCATCCAAACTATATCACAAGAGAACCTCAGTTACTCTGTGTCACCATAGAAGGCTGCCCTGAGGAAGTAACACCTGAGCTGGAGTTAGCAAGCCAACCGGAGGAGGCAGAGACACAGCATGTGCAAAGGCTCTGTGGCAGGAGGGAGCACCGCACATTAGAGGAACTGAGCAGAAGCCAAATGAGGAGGGAGGAGGACACAGGCTGGAAAGCAAAAATGAGAGTGGCTCTAGTTCTGGAGGTAGCTGGAGAGGTCTGCAGAGGCCAAAGCTTGTAGGTTATGTTAGGCATCAAGAGCCATGGGGAGCTATGGAGGGTTTGGGGTAGGGAGCGGAGATGTTCAGATCCACACTTTGAGATCAATGCTTTGGATATTATAAACAATGGGTGGGCATGCGTGGCAATAGTAGAAGATTTAGAGAGACCTGCTCAGATGCTATTACCACATCTCAGATGAGAGATGATAAAGGCAACCAGCCAGTATTAAGAGTATTTATTCGAAGCACTGTGCTAAAAGATTTATCCAGAATAAGTCATGTCATTCTCACAAACAAAATTACAACGTAGGTGTTCTTATTTCTATCCCTTTCAAGAAGAGAAAGTTGAGTCTCAAAGTCACCTAGGAAGCATCAGGGTCAAGAAACACCTAGCCCCAAATCCTGAACCTTGAGCTCTGTGCTATGCTGACTCTCTAGCTAGGATTAGGAGGGTTGCAAAGGAGATGGAAGGTGAAAGAAATGCTTTGGGGATGAGTTTCACACAACACTTATTAACTCATTCATTCAACCCATGCTTGTGAAATGCTGACCTCATCATGCCTGGCATTGGTCAGAAAGCTTGTCCACACCCTAATGCTTCTCAGTCTTCCCTACAACCCCTTGAGGTAGGTCTGGTTGTTAACCCATTTTACAGATGAGAAAACTGAGGCTGAGAGAGACGAAATCATCTGACCCTAAGCAGTTAACTAGCAAGAGGGTAGATTTGGGAGGATGCAGATTCAGTTTGGTCTGATTCCAAAACTCATATTTGTTCTTTGCCCAACTCCATTGGCCCTTCCACCCCCAAACCCAGCCCAGCCTAGGAAGTAATAGACTAGAGGCTGAGGTAGGGGCCTGGGAGGTCTGGGAGGTATTGGGTGCTGATATAAGGCCTCTGACATTTATGGTCTAATATATGGTTTTAATTAAGAACATAAGGAGTGAAATCTGAGAACTCAGGCCTGGCTGTCCAGGTGCTTCTCCTCAGGTGGGTCCTTTATTCTCAGCAGGCTTCCTAATGCCCTGTCTTCCATGCCCAAGGGACAAGTACCTGGCTAAGTCCTAGGATGTTCCAGAATCAGGAATCCAGAGACAGGATCCAGGTATAAAGTGTGGGTGGAGATGGACCATGCAAAACCAAGAGATGAGGCAGAGAAAGAGGACACTGGCCAGTAGCCTCTTCCTCTCCTTCCTTACTTCATTAGATATATTAATTTGGGGCAGCATATGAGTTTTTCAGGTGCAGACATGATTGGGCCCCCAGAGTTCCAGCATGACTCGGTTCTCTGGAACTGTTCTCGTGTGTCTGGAGACCATCTGGGGTCTTGCTAAAGGAGCCCCAGGCTAAGGAACAGAGGCTGGACAAAAGTCTAACTCTGCCCCTCATCTTTTCTGGGTGACTTTTGCCTCATTCTTTCCCCCTTTAATCCTTCCAGAGCTTTCCATGCCCTTATTCGGAAGGCTCGTTGCCTCACCATTTGGGACACCCAATTACTACTGAGTTAGTTGTAAGCAAACTCCTATCACAGCTGCTGTCCTGGGATTCCCTAACTCCTGATCCCACTCCTGCATCTGCCTACAGTACCCCTTGGATTTGTGGGTGCACGACTGGTACCACAAAGGGGCTGGTCTAGTGAGGGGGGCAGAAAGGAGGAGGAGGCCATTCTTTCTTAAAGTGAAATATAAAGCCCTCAGCCAGCCCCCCCTCCTTTTATTTCCTGGGGACATGAGAATATTGAGCAACTGCTCAGTTTCCATCTGGAGTCTATTTCAGACCTCAGGCTGAAGATGGCCTGGACAAGCAAGGGGAATTTAGCGGGAGTGGGAAACAGAAGCAAAGTGGAAGATCAAGTCAGATGCTGATGGGATGCAAAGAAACACTTAGAATTCTTTGTAAAAAAAAAAAATCAACACTTTAATAAAATACACAGCTAAATTTGAAAGCCAGGGAAACCCCAGGTTCAGAGACAGCTACATAATTTGCTGGTCCCAGTGAAAGCCAAAAAGGTAAGACTCTCAGTCAAAAAGCAGGAAAAAAAAAGTGCTGTTAAAGGAGGTATATGACAACATTTTTCCTTTCTTTCATCGTTTCTTTTTTGTCTCACCATGGTGCTTCTTACATCCGATTTAATATGGTTCTAAGTAAACATTAAAACAAATTTAAGCCATGAGCATGAATTTCGCCATTCTTCTTTATGAATTGTATGATGCCAATTAAAAATGCAAATAGAAGAGAATTTAACTCATGTGGAATCACCAAACTTGCATGATTTGTATTTGTATATACATGCTCATGCATGTGTTCATATCTTGTCAGAAATTACAAGAGCAGAAATGCTGTACAAAACTAACTCAACTGCTTCTATTTTACTTCTTGATATACGCACATTCTATCAACCCACTCCACTATCATCTTACTGATGAGAAAAGGGCAGAGAGAAAAAGGAACTGCAGCTTCCTCTATATTTCCCTTTCCTTCTGTATCCTTTTCAGCATAAGTGGTTGTCTATTAAGAGGAAATAGCATGAATAGCAAAGGATATTACAGAATTCCTTGGTTGTCTGTGTTTTTTGGAATGTCATTGCCTTCTTTAATTTCTAGAGACTGCATCTCACTGTCACCAGGCTGGAGTGCAGTGGTGACATCACAGCTCACTGTAGCCTAGAACTCGTAGGCTCAAGCGAGCCTCCAGCTTCAGACTCCCAAGTAGCTGGTATTACAGGCATGCACCACCATGCCTGGCTAACTTAAAAAAAAATTTGTACAGATGGGGTCTAGATATGATGCCCAGGCTGGGCCCAAACTCCTGGCCTCAAATGCTCCTCCTGCTTCAGCCTCCCAAAGTGCTAGGATTAAAGGCATGAGCCATTGTACTCAGCCTTGTCACTACCTTCTTCCTGCATTTCTGCAACTTCTGATTCCCATGGAAAGTATGACCTTCTGGGGCTGCCGGTGCCTCTCTTTACCCAATCATAGACATACTATCCTTACCTTGTACTTGAGTCTTGTTGAACTCCCATGCTTCATGAGTCCACAGAACTCTGTACTCATGGGGCACCACAAACACGATACGCAAATGTAGCATAAGGAAGGGCAGGCAGACACAGTGCATCTATTCCTCTGCTCATGCACATACCTCATGATCCCCTTAGGCTTCACTTTAAAAAGACAAGTTCAAAGATAAAATTATTCAGAATATCAAGAGAGTAATAAGAGAGCATGAAACCAAACATGGGGGTCGTCTCATGCAGCCAGCCCTTCCCAGGCATCAGAAATGATGACGGAGCTCAAAGCCACAGCAGTAGCCACGATAGCCGATGCCACAGTGGCCCAAGGGAGATGCTGGGCTCTGATATAGGCCAGGATGCCCTGAATCTGGGGTTCTTAATGGCAACACGAGGACAGAAGACACCCATGTTTGGTTTCATGCTCTCCCGTCACTCTCTTGATAGTCTGAATAATTTTATCTCTGAACTTATCTTTTTAAAGTGAAGTCTAAAGGGATCATGGAGTACATGCATGAGCAGAAGAGATGTACACACTGTGTATGTGCATTGGAACATTGTAAGGTAAAGAGCTAGAAGTGAGATGACTTGCTGGAAGCTGAGATCTTCAAGGGAGCTGTCTTTTCCTTGACGAGTAGGCCTACCAGGAAAGCAGCAAGAAAGCTTGTTATCTGCCTGGGACTCTATTTGCAATAAAAAAGAAATCCTGGGAGACATCAAAACCTTTAAATTACACCATATGTAGGAATAGAATCCAAATTCAAATTTTCATACTTATGTACACTTTCTGGAAGCCTAGGTGAGTAGACAGAGAGGGAAAAAAAAATTCCAATTGAAGATGAGTACAAACACATATACAACTGCAATCCACACAAGAAATGAGCTACTATAAAATTAAGTCAGCAGATGAAACAAATAGAAAGACTAATACACCAATAACTTGATATCATACAACATGAAAACATTAAAAATTATATTTAAATTATTAAAGAATAAAAGGAATAAAAACCACAATAAAATAACAAAAAAAGGAGGTTGGATAAAGAACAACATAAAACAGAGTTGTATAAAATATACTAATTTAAAAAAAATCAGTGAATGGGTAACAGTGCAGATTACACACAGCTAAAGAGAAAATTCATAAACTGGAAAAACAGAACCAAGAAATTAACCCAGAATACAGCAGACAGAGAGAAGCACATTGGAAAACATGACCAAGAGGTTAAGAGTTATGAAGAATAGAATGGGAAAACTCAACAGATGATAGAATTTTCCAAAAGACAAAAAGAATTTGAAAGAAAAAATAAGTATGTGAGTGCTAAAGCTTTCTAGAACTGAAGAATGTGAGGAATCTTCATTTACTAATAAGATAATTACTATTGTCTTTCATCGTAATAGTAATCATGTGCTTAAACACATAATAAAAACTGCAGAGAGGATATTTTAAAGCATTTAGTGAGAAAAGACAGACTACTTACAATGAGTATTCCCTCTTTTTCCAAGCCTTGAGGTGTTAATACAAAATAAATTGCAAATTAAACAACAAAAATTCTACTGGTAGCAGGTTTCTCAATAGCAACAGTAAGAACCAGAATGTAATATAAATATTTATTCAAAATGTTGTGGGAAAAATAATTGCCACTTAAAAGTTATAAGCCCAGTTGGGTACATCAGTTGTGAAGTAAGACAAATATATTTTCAAATAAAAACTGATGAAGCTTATCACTCAAGTAGATCACCTTAAGGTATTACTAAAGCATATTCTTTAAAGGAAAGGAAGGAGTGATATACAAGAAACAATAGTGAGCAAGACTTTGATAAATATATGGGCAAATCAAAATAATTATTTGATTTTCAAAACAGAAATAAGACTGGCTGATGGGGGTTAAAATAAACACAACTAAAATCTAAGACAATTGCATAGAGGATGGGAATGGAGAAAACAACAGGATTGGAGGGTTTTAAGTTTCTCTTATGGTTCGGAAGCAAGGTAGAACTATTGATACCTTTTAGACTGTCAATCAAATGTGGGTCTTAAAAATTTAAGGGTTAACTACTAGGATGGTGAGATAATTTTTAACTTCCAAACAGTGGTGGAGTTTAAAAAAACAAAATATGGTTGATTTACTAAATGGCAGAAGAGAAACAAACAGAAAGAAGCAAAGAAACAATTCAGTGTAAACAAAAAAACTCGACATAGAAATGCTGGTAGTAAATCTAAATAATAGTCATATCAAATGTAAAGGTTAAAATATCATACCAATTGACATATCAAATTATACTCTCCATGTAACAAAACAAGGATTATCCCATTATATTTTGTGAGAGATTCTATTTTCCAAATATAACTTCAACAATGTATCTCAGTCTACCTGCTATTTTACAATGTGACTCCAATTCTTCTCATCAGGAATTGGGGGTCTACGTCCCCAGTCCTTGAGTCCAGGTAGGCTTATGACTACAGCAGAAGTAATGCTGTGTGACTCCCAAGGCAAGGACATAAAATAACCAGTAGGGACTTCAGGCTTATATGGCATGTTGACATGAGGATAATAAATCATGATGGTAATTTATTTATGCCTAATGTAGTAGACACTCTCGGTGTCTGGTGTAGAATCCTTTACTGGTGCACCCATTTCCCAACTGCTGGGAATATTGTTTGCTAACAGCTCACAACTGTTCTTTCCCCCAAAAAATTGTGTTCTTAATGCTGTGGGGAGGCAGTTTCCAATGACTGACTAATGCCAGGTACAAAAGGGCTTGACAGGTTAAGGGGACAGTGTTCCTGAGTTCCCCACAAGATCAGATGTATTCGTTTGTTCTTGCATTGCTGTAAAAAACTACCTGAGACTGGGCAGTTTATAAAGAAAAGGTTTAATTGACTCACAGTTCTGCAAGCTATACAGAAGCATGGCTGGGACGGCCTCAGGAAACTTACAATCATGGTGGAAGATGGAGAAGAAGGAGTCACGTCTTCCATGGCTGGAGTGGGAGGAAGAGAGAGCAGGGGGAGGTGCTACACACTTTTAAACAACCAAATCTTGTGAGAACTCACTGTCACGAGACTAGCAAGGGGGAAATCTGCCTTCATGATCCAATCACCTCCTACCAGGCCCCTTCTCCAACACTGGGGATCATAATTTGACAGGAGATTTAGGTGAGGACACAAATCCAACCTGTATCATCAGGCTAACGCTAGACTTCAGCTGAACCTCAGCTTTCCTTGGCCTTGGAATTTGCCCTGACCTGCTTCCCTCTTTCTTATGGTATTTTTTCTAGAGAGCTCTCCCTCAGTAACCCTCTTGAAGTTATCCTGAGACTTCTGTCTCAGACTCCACCTCTAGGAAGCCCAATGGAAGACACACTACATGTGCCATTATTTAGAATGTTGATACAGTTAATAAATATGGTATTCCTCATTCAATAAGGCTATTTTGAATGCATTATCATTTCAGGTGCATTGGACCACTGGCACCTGTGGACTATGTGGGCAGGTGCAGTTTAAATACCACTACCAGGGTATATATTCAGGATTTTAAGCTGCCAGGCTCCAAATGCATCCCAGGACAGTCTTTAATGTTCATAAGGTCAGCAATGGCTGGACAGAGAGAGTAGCTCTTTGGACAACTGGATTCCAAGTGCCTTCAGAGGCAAAAGAACAAACTTGTTTTGACATTTCCTGGGGCAGATCAAAGGGTTTATTAGTGACCATCAGTTAGGTTATGCTCCTGGCCAAATCTTTTCCAATTAGAGAAAATGAAATCTCTGCTCACTGGTGAACCAAAACAGAACAAGGGTCCTTAATGATTCCCTTGAAAAGGCTGCAGTGAATCACTTAAATTGGTACAAACTTCCTGGATGTTTGATTGACCCTGTTATATAGCAAAAGCCATAAAATTGTCATATATTCGACTCTGAAATTTGCACAGTTTGCTTGTGAAAGATATACATGACAGCTTTATGAAATTACAAACTCAAAACAACTAATGTCTAAGGCAAGGGACTGGCTAAGAAGGCATGGAAACTTCACAAGTTGAAGATAAAACTGTCACTTAAAAATATAGAAGATTAATTAATGACTAACACATTGTAATGACATTTTAAATTACAAAAGCAAGTTTTAAAAACAGAACTGAATAAGTTTTTGTAAAAAAGTCCCATAGAAAGATTATGGAATTCTATACACCACACAGCTAAAATTTGTCTGCATTATAGAGTTAATTATATTTGATTTGACTTTATGCTTTTCTGTACCTCTAAAGAACCTACTGTGTTTCAAAGAAATAAGTTGGGTGAGTGTTGATGTTCTAGTGTGAAATGACTGGAATTATCACCAGAGCACTGCAAACATTTTTGCCTAGAATAAGACATATTTTGGGGAAAAAGTTTTCTTCCAATCTCATGGATGGGGAGAATTTTGTTAACCAGAGGTATAAACTGTTTTCCCAAAATCACATAGCAAACCCAAAAGGAAGGCAGAATTAGGAAGTCCAGTCCATGTCCTTAAAACAGCAACTGCTACTGTGATTTGGTATATTAATCAGAATTGGTGTTTTTTTCCATGTAAAAATAAAACCTAATTTGGATTCCTGTGGCTTTATGATTCTAATTTCATTGAAAATCATTCAGAAGATTTTCTCTCTTCTCATACTCTCCATCTCCCTTCTTCTTTCTCTCTACACTCACTCTGTTCCAAAAATATTTTAGAAGGCATACACGTTCTTGCAATTCTATTAACTTGCAGTTTTTGCTAAATAAAAAAATACGCAATGTGCCAAAGATTACCTGACTAATGAGAATCAAGGTTTGAGTTCTTTCTCACTTTTTATGTAATATTCCATTTCCAGTCAAGGTTTGAGTTCTCTCTCTCTCACTATTTATATAATATTCCATGTATAGATGTACCAGTCACCCACTGATGGGCATATGGGTTATTTCTAATCTCTGACACTTATCATGTCATGTGTGCACAAGTAAATCTGCAGGATAAATTTCTGATGGTAGAATTGCTGGGACCAAGATTATATGCATTTGAAATTTTGACAAGTATTTCCAAATGGCCAGGCGGTATATACATTGGTTCAAGCATTGTGGAAGGATGTATGAGTCTGTGGCGTCTAGGGTTCCACATGTGATACAGTGAGATGACAAAACAGTAAGCGAAGAGAAGGTGGTGAATTGGAAGTATCCAAAGATACACCTTTTGAGATACACATGTTTACCACTCAGCATCTTTCCTGCAACCCACAATGAAGACACAATTTGAGTTGCAATAGGATAGCTGTGATTCAAGAGAGGCACACTGCTCACAGCTCTCCAAGCCAGAGCAAAATCACTCTTGCAGAAAGAGTGACCGCTTGCTGCACAAAATCGCAGCAGAAAAAGAATAGAGTCAGCAATGCTGAGCCATGAGGACATGGGGCTACAGGTCCCAGGTATGTATCCCATTGCATTGAGGGCCAAAGCCTCAGGATGGCCCAGCTGACAGCAAATAGGTGACTGGCTTTGGCTCAAGTCAGGAGAAAACGCGAGTCTCCAACATGGGTGGACATTTGTTTCTCTTCTCCCTTGAGTGTGAGGAAATGAATGACTCTCCCTGCAGGGTAGGCTGATGTTTTCCTGGCACCTTTTAACCGGACCTTAGAATCAATAACATATTAAATTATAGTTTCTGCATTCAAGAGAGACACAACCTTATCGCCTTATCCTCTCTCACTGTTGCTTACATAAATTTATGACTGTAATAAACTCTCGATGCTTCTGAGGATACCAGCAGAATCTCTTCGGAAATATTTTTTTTAAATCACCTTTTTAATTTGGAGGTAACTTTAGACTTATAATGAAAAGTTGCAAATATAAAAGTTGCAAAAATTTGCAAAGAGGGATTTCCATAGACCCCTCACCCAGTTTCAGTCTCCCCCTAATGTTTTCACCTTTTGTAAGATGATAATCTTATACTTTACATCTGTCAAATCTAAGAATCCCCCATTTGTGCATTACCGTTAACTCCAGACTTGATTCAGCTTTTACTACTTTTGTTTCTCCCTCACTAATGCTGTTTTTTTCTGTTCCAGGATCCAGTCCAGGTTTCCACATTGCACTTAGTCATTCTGTGACAATTTCTGCGTGTTTCCTCACAGTTTCTTGACTTTAAGAGTGGTTATTTATTTATTTATTTTGAGTCCGAGTCTCGCTCTGTCGCCAGGCTGGAGAGCAGTGGCACGATCTCGGCTTACTGCAATGTCTGCCTCCCGGATTCTCGCTATTCTTCTGCCTCAGCCTCCCGAGTAGCTGGGATAACAGGTATGTGCCACCACGCCCAGCTAATGTTTGTATTTTTAGTAGAGACAGGGTTTCACCATGTTGGCCAGGATTGTCTCGATCTCTTGACTACATGATTCTCCCACCTTGGCCTCCCAAAGTGCTGGGATTACAGGCATGAGCCACCACACCCAGTCTACCTTAAGAGTTTTAAAGAGCACTGGTCAGGTGTTCTGCAGAAAGTCCTTCCACAGGGGTTTGTCTGATGGCTTTCTCATGATGCTGGGGTGGTAGATTTTTGAGAAGAACACAGAGGTGACCTGCCCTTATCATCACATCGTATCAGGGGTGCCTGACATGGAAAGCTTTTGAGCTGTCACCAAGCAGGACATTTTCCCAGCCTCACTGTCATACAGACCTGGGTCCAAATCCCGATCCCTAGTAGATGCTAATTGTAAAATAGTGAGCGATCATGTGGTAGTTTCTGTGTGCTGAACCATCATGAAAAATGCTTTCCCTGGCTTATTCCATTTAAAACTGGAGATCCTTCAAGGTAGGCACACTTATCAGCCCCATTTTGTACATAAGAAAAATGAGGCTCAGAGAGGTCAAGTAACATGTCTAGAGTCACACAGCAGATAGGTAGTGAGGCTGAGATTTAAACCCTGTGAAGTATGATGTCCAGATTCACCACACTGTACTGCCTTCTGATTATTTGTATGTGAGGTTCTTTGCTCAGTGCTGGCACAAAGAACTTGAAAAACAGTGGTGAAAACATCATTTCTGAAACTGACATTTCCTGAATTAGCTTAGGCAAGTGATTTATTTTCTGAGACAAATGCTGAGAGTCTTGCCTGCCTCTGGGCTGCGTATCTATCAGCTCATTCCCTTGTCTCAGCAACTCTCCATCCTCCCCTGCTCTATGGCAGGAGTTAGCCAGTGGGGAGCCTGGGAGGAGAGTGGAAGGAGGGAAGAAAAGGAGAGCAGGGTGTTGATGGCCAGCTCTTTCCTGCCCTGGCTGGCTGCACACTGTGAGCAAAGGGCTCAGCTCTTGGGGCATCCTTTCGTGCAATGCTCTCCTTCCCCTTGCCCTTTCAGCCTAGGGGTGTGTATTCACCACCTGTTGCTGCTGAAACAAATCATCACAAACAGAGTGGTCATTTATTCTCTTACAGTTCTGGAGATCTGAAGTCCCAAATCAGTTCACTGGTTTAAAGTCAACATGCCAACCAGGCTGCGTTCGCTTCTGGAAATCCCGAGGAGGAATCCAATTCCTTGCTCTTTCCAGCTTCTAGAGGCCACCTGCATCCCTTGCCTCATGGCCCCTTCCTCCATCTACAAAGTGCTTCACCTCTGCTTCTACACACATTTTCTCTCTGACTTTGGCCTTCCTGCCCCATATAAGGGCCCTTGCGGTTATATTGGTCCTGCTGGACAATCCTCCCATCTCAAAATCCTTAACTTCATCCTATGTGCAAAGTCTGTTTTGTCATGGAAGGTGGCATATGCACAGCTCTGGGGATGAGGACATGGGCATTAGTGGGGGGTGGGGCATTATTCTGCAGTAGATGTTTTAGCCTATCTGTTATTTCCCCTGGGATACTGCACCAAACCCTGCCTGTGACTTTGTAATTGTCCTTTTATTAGGCTTGCTCTTTATTAACCTCCATGAATGAACCATCTGTCTTTTGCAAGACTGATACTCTCAGTTTCCACCTCCCTACACTTGATCTTAGCCGAAGGGCCGAGAAGCGATGTTTCTACCTCCCTAGAAGGGGTTGGATAGCACTCACCTCCTAGGGTGGTTAGATGGCTTGCAGTGACAAAGTCAAGGGCCTGGAACCCTGTGAATGTTCAGTACACGTCCACTCTTTGCCTGTAAGTAGCCCTGGGACCCCTTGGCCTATCTCCCCTTCCCTACCATGAACAGGCTTCATTTATGAGGTTGGGGATTCCACCCAGGAACCCATGCTATGACTGGAGACAGCACGAAATGGTTGAAGGCAGGAAGTAGGCTGGCACCGCTGGTTTAGGTGTTCCCCCAAAACAGGCAAAATCAGCTGCAAGTAGTAGGAGCTGTTGGGGGTAGGAGCATAGTGGTAAGTGGGGAACAGGGAGGTCTTGTCCACTTGGGCACAGATACACATGGTCAAGGCAGCTCCTGGGTTCAGTCCCTCCCCTTCAGGCAACCTCCTTTCAACCATCTCACTTGTTCACACTCGCTAGGACACACTCCTACCCATTGCACTACGTGATTTTCTAATTATTGCATATGATAGCCTTGTCCTTACATGGACACTTCAGGCTCTGCGGGGATGGATCTCATATCCCTCCAAGGGCCCCAAGCAACCCAAGGCAACAGACACTTAGTAAAACGGATGGAAAGCTGTGATATATTTGGTTGAAATGATGTGTTTCCCACTAAATGGTTCTGGCAGTAGGTCCAAATATTTAAACTCCCCAATGCAATCTTATCCTAAAAAGCGGCCAGTTCTGTGAATATATATGTATTTAAATAGATGGCCAACTTAACTGCGTGGTGCTGTCAGCAAGAAATAAAAGTTGATTCTTCCACCACTTGTTTCTATCCTGCAGGAAAACTGTCTGAAGTGGAATCATAGTAATCAGAGCTGGGAAGGTTCTTAGAAATCATGAACCCGGCTGGGCACAGTGGCTCACGCCTGTAATCCCAGCACTTTGGGACACTGAGGTGGGTTGATCACCTGAGGTCAGGAGTTTGAGACCAGACTAGCCAACATAGTGAAACCCTGTCTCTACTAAAAATACAAAAAATTAGCTGGGCATGGTGGTGGATGCCTGTAATCTCAGCTACTTAGGAGGCTGAGGTAGGAGAATTGCTTGAACTTGGGAGGCAGAGTTTGCAGTGAGCCAAGATCATGCCACTGCATTCCAGCCTGGGCAATGAGAGTGAAACTCCATCTCAAAAGAAATCATGAACCCTACCTTCATTTTAGAGATGGCTTGGAAGTTGTCTACTACCATACAGCTCTAATTGCCTCCACCGCAGCCCTGGGAAGGCACTTCTTGGCAGGGATGTGTAATCCCTTGTTTGTTCATTGGTTTACTTAATCATCTGTCTCCTGCTCTGTGACAGCCGAAACTTGTCTGCTTTGTGCACTCTGTAATAGTTTTGTTGGAGGAAAAAAGTCCTACACAGTTATAGAATCACAGAATCAGAAAGGAATTTAGAGTATCATGTCATGCAACACTTCTTCTGATGCCTGAATTATCTGTCCTTCTTTGAGTACTTGTGACCTAGGTACTCACTGCAGCAGACATTTCTAGTTTATGGCATCCTATTTCCCCCCTTTTTTTCCCTTACCAACAGAACCCCAATATTTTAAAGGGCAGCAGTGCTGTCAATGTGTGAAGTGAAACATGCTTATTTTCCCAGGCTCCGTGTGGCAACCAGAACCTAGCGGGAGGCGTTGCTAAGGAAGAAAACTGTGCAACAGGAGCTGTCATCATATGGGAAAGTAGCCACAGCCACAGAAGTCAAAGGGGACCATGAAGAGCGAGAAATACCCCTTCCTCTCTCTCCTCTCACCCTCTGATCTTCTGGGGTGCCATCCATTGGTAGAGATGGTCTGGAAGCCAGAGAGCTAGAAAGCCCCAGTGGATATAGATGTAGTCCTCTATAGGCACAGCTCCTGGGCACAGAGCAGTATGGATGTAGGTGGAGAATGCCCCGGAGGGACAGAGAGAATATCCAGCTCACACAAGATGCCAGGGCTCCCTAGAATCCCCTTGCACAAGAATGAAGCCCATTGGACTATCCTATCCCCTCAGGACAACCAATTCTCCAACACCTCTTGGGCATTTAATACCTCCACTCCCTCGGCCAGTTGGGACTGAGGTCTAGCAAAACCAAACATCACTCTTTAGGACTTTCTGCAGTTTGCAACCCCATCTCCCTCTCTCCCTTTCTCCACATCCTATAGTCCAAACTCCAGCCATTCTTATTTCAAAGCATGATCCCTTTACTTCCTCCCTTACTGCTATGGGCCAGAAGCCAAGGCCATTTAAAAGCTGAGGATTTCTGGCCCTCCTTTATCCCTGGCAAGAGGGAGGTATCTATAACAAGAAAAAGCCACATGGTCTCTGAGTAGACAAGCATCCCAACCCGAGTTTGGGGCAATCCAAGAGATGTGACCTCCCTGCTTGAGAGCAGAGTTGGTGTCACAATGTTGCATTTCCCTGTGAAGCTGCCATCAGTTCAGCCAGGCAACTTGGAATACCAGAAAGAACATGGGCTTTGGAAGAAGATAGACCTAGGTTCCAATCCTAGCCTTTCACATAGCTGTGTGACCTCAGATAAGTGGCTTAACCACACTAAGTTTCATTATGAATCATAGAATAAATATCGAGTGCTTACTCTGTGCTAGAGAACAGAAACACAGCAGAAAATCAGACAGACAGCTCTCTATTGTCCCAGAGAGCTTCCATATTGGTGGAAGAGAAGATAGACAATGAATCTACTAACAAGATAATTTCAAGAGTGATAACTGCTATATGGAAAATAAAATAAGGAAATATTATAGGCAGAAAATGGAAAGGAGGGACCCATGTTAGGTAGTCAGTAAAGGTGTCACTGAGAAGGTGACATTTAAATAGAGACCTGAACAATAAAAAAGAGACAGGCATGCAAGGATCCAAGGACAGTAGAGCATTATAGCAGAGAAATTGGCAAATGCAAAGGCCCTGAGGTGGGAACGGAATGAAGGGTGATGTGACCAGAGCTCTGTAAGGGGGAGAGCAGTGGCTCGGTCATGTAGGGTTTAGGTCATGGCAAGGACTTAGATTTATTGTAAGTGTAATGGGAGGCTACTGGAAAGTTTCCATCCAGGGAGAGATGGGATCTGACTTGTCTTAAAAGGATAAAACTTGATCTGACGTGCTAGAATATAGGGGAGCAGAGACTGGTTGAGAAGCTGTTTCAATCCTCCGGTGAGAAATGGAGATGGTCTCACCTGGAGACCAATTTGTAGCCAATGGAATGTGAGTGCAAATCACTGGACAAGGCTTTTAAGAAGAAAGTACAGTCTTTCACCGGCTTTCGTCCTCTTCTGCCGGGTCTTTCAATGAAATAAAGAGACTTAAAATTTTCATCCCTGCAAGGTCCAAGAAAAAGCAAAAAATACTCCCTCCCAAAATTAAATAAATAAAAGGAAGGCAAAGGAACAAAACAGAAAGGATCTGGATCCCTGAATCACTACGTGGAGGAGTACTCATGGCCACCTAGGAACACACACCTTAGATGATTACATGAGTAAGAGGAGAGATCAATGAAAAACCCAGGAATCATCAGACAGTTTGCCTTAGGCGGTGAGTAGGATCTGAATTGGTAGACATTTCTGGGAAGCAAGGCTTACAATCTTTGAGTTCACAAAGCACAAGAAGTCTTCCCATTTGTGTAACCTTGGGCAAGGGACTTCACCTATCTGAGCTTCTTAGAATGATAATCTTACAAAGGCTGCTCAGAGCATTAAACGAGATGATATATATAATATGTTTGAGACCAAATACAGAAAAAATGTTTAATGAATGGTCACTGTTGTCACTTTTTTTTTTTTTTGAGATGAAGTTTGATCTTGTTTCCCAGGTTGGAATGCAGTGGCTCACTATAACCTCTGCCTCCTGGGTTCAAGTGATTCTCCTGCATCAGCCTCCTGAGTAGCTGGGATTGCAGTCATGCTCCACCACACCTGGCTAATTTTGTATTTTTAGTAGAGATGGTGTTTCTCCATGTTGGTCAGGCTGGTCTCGAACTCCCAATTTCAGGTGATCTGCCCACCTCAGCCTCCCAAAGTGCTGGGATTACAGGTGTGAGCCGCCAGTCACTATTAATGTCAGTAAAAAATGCTCAAGAATGGGGAAGAGGCATTGTGAAAGAAGAGACTCATGGTCCCTTGTCTGCCCTAGTGGCATCAGGTCCCCACACTGCTGCCCAGAGACTATCTCTCAACAGCTAAAACACCTAACAGGGAGATATTAAAGCTAGTGATTCATGCCTGGACTATTATAAGAGCCTCTTAATTACCCTCTCTCCTCTGTAATCCATCTTCACACCTCTGCCAGACTCACCAACCTAAAATGGTGTGTATCCTGGATTATTCTCTGACAGCAACCCTTCAGTGACCCACCCCCTTAACACGGGCAAATCCAGATGCCCTAGCTTCATGTCCATGTTTCATTCTGTGGGCATAGAAGACTTATCCGTGCATTGGAATCACTAGGATACTTCTTGAAAATGCAGATTCTGGGGCCCCACTTCAAACTTACCAAATAGAACATGTGGGAGGGCCTGGGAATCTGCATTTTAATACCTGGGTGTTGCTGATGACACCAATGTCTCAGAACCACTGCTTTATGACTGTCTATAGTTTAGTCCCACCTTAACCCTTCTGAACTTATTGCCCCACTATCCTCAACACAGACCCCACATCTGAACCACAAAGGTCTGCTTGCTTTCCTGCAAAACACCATATGGCTTCACAATCAAGTCACTCAAGACATTGATTAGGCCCATGCGATGTGCCAGTCACTGTACTCGTCTCTGTATTTGATTTTTCTAATTACATTCTATCTGGGTGGGAGGCACCATTATTGTCCCATTTTATAGATAAGCAGACCAAGGCCCAGAAGGACTTAAACAACATGGCTAACCAGTTAGAAGGTGACAGAGCTGGGATTTGATCCCAGAGTTAGAGAGCTTGGCTCCTACCTGACACTGTCCCCATCTGACCCCTAGCCCTGTCCTCTGGCCTCTTCAGCCCCACAAGTTCCTCCTCTTTCTCCTTTCCCTTGGAAACACTCCTGGACCACAAAAGGAGGGATTTCTGAATGGCCAGGAGTGACTGATACTTTAGGTAATGCTGAGATTCATGGAGGAAGAGGATATCAGGAAAGCTTGGGAAAGCTAAGCGTTGAGCGTTTGCAGTGAGGAAAAAGGGAGAGCTTTCTGGAAGTAGGACTGGTGAATCAACATCTGGGAATCACAGGTCCCAGCTCTCCACATTAAAGGGATGGGTGGGTTCTGGAGTCAGACTGTGTGGCTTCAAATTCCAGCTCAGTCTTGGGACTAACATTTATTGAGCACTTATTATGTGCTGAATCACTGGGGGCAAATGACATAACATTCCGAGCATCTGCTTTCCCCTCCCTAAAATGGAAACATATTCATTCAACTAGGAGTAAGTGAGCCCTTCTTATGTGGGCGCCCTGTTTTGGAGCTTGAGATGACAGTGATGGTGGCTATATCATAAAATTTGGGAG
The DNA here is from genome assembly GCA_963573385.1 of Cacajao melanocephalus. NCBI lineage: Eukaryota > Metazoa > Chordata > Mammalia > Primates > Pitheciidae > Cacajao > Cacajao melanocephalus. The sequence goes on from CAUYLG010070563.1 coordinate 37,575, forward strand.
CATGTTAAATGAGATAACACAGAGAAGGAGCCTGACCTTTAAAAGCTTTCAATTAATGCTACTTATCAGGATTATTTATTTTGACATTATACTTCAGTTTGGAAAAATCTTACGAACACATTACAGGGTAAGGTCACCGAGTTTAAGTCTTCCTAGCTGTATGTTACCTACTAATTCAAGGCCCACTGCCTGTTTTTGCAAATAAAGTTTAATTGGAACACAGCTGGGAAATCTGTTTACATAACTTATATGGCTGCATTCACATGGCTGCAGAGTAGAGAAGTTGCAAGAAAGACTATATACAGGTTGCCAAACCTGAAATATTTACTACCTGGCCCTTTGCAGAAAAAGATTGCTGGCCCCTGATCTAATTCACTGAGGATGCAAAAAGAGGATTATTTATGCTCTCTCTGCTTATTGATGCATTTAGTTTTTTACTATTCTTCCATTATTTTCAAACATCACGGATAGCAATGATATTTCCATACAGGGATAATTTCAAGGTCTTTTCTACAGGAGTGGTTGCTGTGCAGTGTGAATTCTATATGGATTACATTTCCCCAAGTGAATATCAGAGGATTGAAGAGCTTATTGTAGGGAGAAAGAGCATCACAGGTTAATTCCAATAAAATGAGAAATCGCTAGGCAACAGATTCTTTGAATTTTTTATATTGTTCTGATTATTACATGATGAAAAACCCAGCCCCATTCTCTTATTAAACATGAAACTAAATAGATTTTCTTTAAGTGTATTATAAAGAAATAAATTCTTTTTCTATTATCCTAACTGGAAATTTTTAAATTGCTAGAATTTGGATTTATACTTTAGTAGAGTGATTAAAATTAGGTTTTGGAGTCAGATGGCTCCAAGTTTAAATCCTGCCTTGGCCTCTCGCTGGCTTTGTGACCTTAGTCAAGTGATGTTAACTTGTCTGGGTCTTAGTTACCTATCAAGTGGGTATGAAAACATCCACCTCCTGAAGTTACTGCGACAATTAAATGGGGAAATGTACATGGAACACAGCCCAGTGCCCGAGTCTTGGTAAGAACTCAGAAATGTGTGCTGCTATTTGTTGATATTATAATTATCATCATTCAAGGCAAAAATCAGATATTCTGAGAAATACTGTCCAGCTTCCTGCTGTTGGGTGATGTAGCAGCAAATAGCAAACAGAGGGTGATGGCCCTCTCTCAACGAGCTGTTTGTGGCTTTGTCCTCATCGCAGGCTCTGTTTTATTTAACCTGCTGCGTCCAGTGCTGGGCACAGAGAAAACCTTCAGTAAGGCTTATTGGTCTGATCAGACTGGTGAGAGCTTCCACCCATCCTGAGCCCCAACTGGGGCTCTGAGATCATTCAGATGAACAAGACATGACCAGACAGAGGCTAGAAGCATCTTCCCATCCCTGGCTTCCTCCTGCTCATCCAGAAGGTCCCGGGCCTCCAGAGCATTTGTAAATGAATGCTCCCTGCTGAGCCTCGCTGCATTACACCCCTTCCCTCCTGTCCTCGATGCCGATACCTCCTACTCAGGGAACATCTGCCTCTTGTCCCCCAGGAGCTCGTTTCTCGCCCGAGAGTCAGAATCTGCATGTTATTTGCCTGGAAATATCGATTTCAGGCCAAGATTGAACCACCGCTCTCTCCCAATCTCCTCCCTCTGTCATCCCCCTCATCACAGTGCACCGAGCACTTTCTAGGAGGTTCTGACGCAGACGTTTAATTTGAGCAGGAACTGGGGCCCAGGGTGGTGGAGCGGGTGTATGGGGCGAAGAGGTGACGGAAGAAAATAAATTCTCCTTCACATAACAATCAGAGGAAGACAGTCCCAAACAATGACCAGACCATCCCCGCGGGCAATGATGACAGCCATTTCGAACTTATCACACCCTGGCACTATATTAAGGCCCTGAGATTACAGTGTGGTTCATTAGAGGAACATCTGTTGGAAATCAGCACGGAACAACTAGATATGATTGCTAAAAAAGCCGCCTGGGGAGAGGAGGGGTGAGACCACTTCTCTGCAGGGGAAAATGTCCAAGATACACCACTCCTGATGTTTTTGGCTCTTGTGTGGCTTACCTTCCCCCACCTCTGCCATGAAACCAAGGATCTTAATTTAAGCAAGGGCAGCAGCATATATTAGGACATGGGATGCATTTTCAAGACCCAGGAATCAATAAAAGTAATGGTAACAGCAATAGCTGCCACCAATGATACTTACTATGTGCTAACTGTCTTGGTTAGTACTCAATGTGTATTACCTCATTTAATCCTCACAACAACCCTATGAGGTAGATAATATTGTTATCCCCATGTACAGCTGACAGAACTGAGGCTCACGGAAGTTGAGGGACTTGGACAAGATTGTGCATCTAGTGACTAATGGTTATCAACTGTTTGATTTTACCCCTGACCGAAGGTTTTTCTGGGATGCAAGACTTCCAGGGCTAAACTTGGGATGGTCCAGTTTAAATCCACATCTCTCTTGTGTCAAAGCCTATCCCATAATCCATTCTGCTACACTATTTCCTTCATTCTGCTCATTTGTTGAATCACGCATTCGTTTACATTTATCAAGGCAACATATTTATTGAGCACCTACTATGTGCCAGGCACTGTTCTGGGCACTAAAGACACAGCTGTGAAAGAAACAGATGAAAATCCCCAAATCCCTGCCTCCAGAAAGCTGCTGTTGTAGCCGCTTCCTTGTCATAATCATTGCGTATCCAGCTAGACTTTAGATTTCCCTAAGACTGGTTACATTTTGTTATTATTAACAATCAGAAGCTCACTCATGTTGGTTTTCTGCCCTGCACGTTTCTAAGGATCCGGAGCAACCCTCAAGAAGGGTGCATACACCAGAGGCTCATCAAGCGTATCACACCACCTCTTCAGTCTAGAAACAGGATGTCCAAAGAGGCATCGTGATCAAAGGGCACACAGCCGGGAGGGTTATAAATAGTGGAAACTTGGACTTCAGCTAATTCCCAAGTGCTGGAACTAGGAGGTGCCCTTGCAATTTGAGAATTTTAAGTTTAGGATAAATATAATACAAGCTCAATATATTTGAGATTTGGAACCAGACAACCCAAGTTTGAAGCCACACCTGCCACTTTCTGGTTGGGTGATCTTGTGCATATACCCTAACCTTTAAGTTTTTTTTAAGACATTGTCTTGCTCTATTGCCCAGGCTGGAGTACAGTGGCACGATCTTGGCTCATTGTAACCTCTGTCTCCCAGGTTCAAGCAATTCTTCTGCCTCAGCCTTCTGAGCAGCTGAGATTACAGGCGCCCACCACCAGCTAATTTTTTTATTTTTAGTAGGGACGGGGTTTCACTGTGTTGGCCAAGCTGGTCTCAAATGCCTGACCTCAAGTGATCCACCTGCCTTGACCTCCCAAAGTGCTGGGATGAAGGTGTGAGCAACTGTGTGTCCGTTTTTATTTTCTGTAAAATGAGAATGTGGGTAACGGTAATTCTTCCACGCAGTATACCTGAAGTGAATTAAAGTTCATCATGACATAATGAGCCAGCTGACAGAAGGAACTTAAATAACAATTCCGTTTCTCATCTCCATCCTCTTACTGGTAACAGACACCTTTCCAGCACTTACATTCCATGCACTGTTCTAAAGATTTACAAATATCAACTCGTTTCATCCTCATAATGTCCCCAGTGTATGAGGATTGCCCTGTATTCAGATGGAGAAACAGAGGCGAAGAAAAGGAAACTAACTGATCCAGAGTTCACAGCTAGTCAGGGGCAGAGCTGGGATTTGACTCAGGGTAGTCCAGATTAAAGCACAAAGACTTTAATAAGGATCTAAATAAAACTAGAAAATGAAAACCCCATATCTAGCTATCAAGAGAATATCCTAAGTTAAAGGAACAGAACAGCACTGAGGTGGCTGGAGGGTGGTTGTTAGGGTGGGGGTGGGAAGAAAGAGACCACAGGGTAAGATTGGGGCTGATTTTGTTCTGGAGGGTTCTGGCTTGGTTTTGGGACACCAAGTCCACAGCTGTGGCTTATTTATAGCTGTCAGCGAAATCTCAGCGGTGTTCTCATAACATCTCCTTCTCCCATCTGCACGTGGTTTTGTCCTTGATGCTGATCTGGTGGGGGAGATTTTCTGCAAGGCTCAGGATGGATATAGAAGGATACACATCCTTTTTTTTGTAAATAGGGCCACTTATTGTCAAAAATGGGACACATTTGAGGGTGGAAGACAGCATCCTTAATTATACTACAGTAGCAGGCATAAACTGGGAGCTTATACTCATGGTTTTTTTTTTTTTTTTTTTTTGAGATGGAGTCTCACTCTGTTGCCCAGGCTGGAGTGCAGTGGTGCCATCGCAGCTCACTGCCACCTCCACCCCCCAGGTTCAAATGAGTCTTCTGTCTCAGCCTCCCAAGTTGCTGGGACTACAGGTGCTTACCCCCACGCCCAGCTAATTTTTGTATTTTTAGTAGAGACAGTTTCACCATATTAGTCAGGCTGGTCTCGAACTCCTGTCTTCGGGTGATCCACCCGCCTTGGCCTCCCAAAGTGCTGGGATTACAAGCATGAGCCACAGCACCTGGCCACTCAGGCTTCTTATAAACAGCACATGGAATTAAATACTCCCAGGAGCTGCACCTTGTGCCCAGGTGAAAGGCATTAGGGAGGGTGCATCCAGCCAGCCAATGAGCAGTGCCCACAGCACCAACGGGAGGGTTCAAAAGAGCGTCTCCGGCCCCCGCTACCATCCTTACTCTAAAGCCTGGAAGATGAAAGTGTATTTTCTGACTCTCTTCTAAACTAAGAGTATCTTTTGTTGGGTGGGGGGGCTTGTTTAGCTTTCTCTCAATTTCTCTAACATTTAGATTAAACCCTAGAAGCAGTCTCCACCTTTTCAAACTTGGAGAAGGGACATAAACCTGCTTTGCATTAGAGATAGGATAGCTTGAATACAAACTCAGAAGGCTTAGAATTGTGAGGGAGACCTGTCTCTCTGTATTAAAAGCTTCATTAGGCTCTAGCACTCCTGTTAGCTGAAAACTAAAAGGGAAGAAAGAGGAGAAACCTAGCTCTCTGCCTAAGAACTTCTTCCTTGAAGCTCTCAAAAAGCAAGGAGTTGCTTTTCTACCTTTGGGAACTTTCTCCAGATACGTCCTGTCCCATGGCGGGGCTTTAGGCTCTTACCTGCTACAGGCTTCATGTACAGGAACCTCACGGGAATAAGAATGGGGTATGCTAGCTAAGCAAAAAGGGATGTACTACGGTCCTACAGAATTCTCCATTCTAGCTCCCCTCCCTCCATGGAACGCGGCTTACCTCCCTCCAGCTGTGTAAAACTGCTGGCTGCAGAGTTATCTTGCAAAGACGCCGGGCCCTGAAAGCCTGTCGGCTGAAGTGTGGGAGGAGACGGGCAAAAACTCTAATTGAAGCTATGAGTAGATCTGGAATGGGTTTAAAGCTGTCCGAGCCTTTTGAGGAAAGGGGTTCTAACGGCTGCTGCAACCCACCCCCGGCCTCCACCGTTCTGGTTCTGTAAATATTTTTGTTTCTTCCAAGTTACTCTAGAGCCTACAGCAAGGTGGTGCTGACCAAGAAGCAGCCAAAAGGGGGGGGCCTCGGGCATAGCTGAAACCCCACTGAATTGAATTGGAATGTGGGGCTAAGCGGCCAGGCTGTCTGAGCTGTAATCTCGGGCCTGCCACTTTCTGTGGACCTTTGGCAAGTTGTTTAACCTGTTCTACCTTTCTGCTGATAGGAGGCGTGTCTATGGAGTTCTCATTAAAAGGCTCTCTTCAGCTGGCTAAAGCTTTGTATTAGGCATGAGTTTAAAGCCTACAGCAGGGGAACCTGGGGCGGGGGGTGGGGGAAGAATCACTTTCTGAAAGGCTGAACCTAAAACTGAAGGCAACTATCGTAACCTCCGGGCCTGTACGAGTAGGGCTAGCTTCTCTAACAGTGCTGAAAGCTGCTGGCAGGGCACCTCAGCTGGAACCCAAGTATCCCTATAGTTGCTTTCTCCTGAACTCGGCTTCTTATGGGATGGAAGGTTGGGGGTGCTTGGTGTCTCAGCCTTCAAAGAGCTAAAACTTAAGATCTTCTGAAAACCACATGAAGCCCATGACAGCTTGTGCCAAATAGGAGCCTCATTCCTAAAGAGGGCTCACTTGGACACTTGGTGAACCGGTATATTCCACGTGGCAGTCCTCCAAGAAGCCTTAAGCCCTTGTGCTGTGACTGTCCAAGCACCTGGCAGTAGATTCGCTTTTAACCCAGTGGGCTTTCTCGAAGTGTTAGGCTCAACTTATACTTAAAAGGTAGCAGCTGCTGTCAAGGAGTCTCGTTTGTGCTAGAGACGTTCAGGTGAAACGAGGTATTGATGACTTGGCTTAAGATCTTCAGGTGGCATTAACCGTAGTCGAGCATCTGCTGGGCTCCTTTGCATATCTCTCACCAAAATGCTAATGGTTATATTCTGAATTGAGTATTAAAGTCATGAGCACATGGGTGTCATCACAGATGTTGCTGTGATACCCCAACTTACCTATGGGACGTATCTTCTGCCGAGTATGCTTTCTGCTCTTAAGTGTTTAGCTTACTGCTTTCCCCTGCAGGGTGTTCCTAGTGAGCACCTGTCACACCTCACCTGGTCACTTTGCAGTGACAGTCTCTTCCAACTGCAGCTCTCGAAGGCTTAGTTTAATGATCCGGAGTGCTAAAACATGAGATGCAAGAAGGGTGTGGACAAGCCCCTAGAGCAAACTCCCAGGCAGATGAGGCTGGGCTGACTCTTGGGAGTCCAGGGCGGTTTGGGTTAAGAATGAGAAGGCATACCTCCCCAACCAGGGCTGCAGGGAGGTTGAGTGGCTGGGATGTCCTATGTGCTTGGTGGACATGAGACAAGAGCTGCTACTGACTCCTTCCTATGCAAAAATGAACGAGACTTCTAAAGGAAACCATAGCCCTTGCCAAAGCTGAGGCAAAGGCATGTAACTATTGTCCTAACACTTGCTCTTACTGTAAGTGGGCTTATTCCACGTAATAACTGCAGGCCCTACAACTACCTGATCACCTAGAAAGTCCTGTTTTTCCATGACTGGAGAAAAACACTTCTATGGGCTGAGTAGACTCAGTGGGCATAGGTGGGTTTATTACATGAAAATCTACATGATTGTGAGGCTTGAACTTGTACCCATCACCCAAATAAAATGCCTGGTAGGTAAATTTAACCCTCACGCCACCATCTTTAGGTGGTCCCTGGTGTCAAACTTCTTCCTTCCATATGTATTAAGGACAGAGTCTCATTTTCACTAATGTACCCCCAGAACTGTCTGGCACAGCAGGCATGATTTTCGATTGCCCCAATCTTGAACTTTTCTCCCCTATTTTAATGCCCTACAAGCTCAATCGTCTCTAGGACAATACAGCTTGTTAAATCTCGAATGTGCTGTTTGTATTAGGGTTCTCTAGAGAAACGGAACTAATAGATGTGTGTGTATAGTAATTTATGAAGTATTGCACGATCACAAGGTCCCACAATAGACTGCAAGCTTTAATAAGAGCCAGTCCAAGTCTCAAAACTGAACTAGGAGTCTGATGCTTGACAGCAGGAAGCATCCAGCATGGGAGAAGAATGTAGGCTGGGAGGCTAGGCCCGTCTCGCTTTCTCAGTTTTCACATTTTCACGTTGCCTGCCTTCATATTTGCTGGCAGCTGCTTAGATTGTGCCCACCAGAGTAAGGATGGATCTGCCTTCCCCAGCCCACTGACTAATGCTGATCTCTTCTGGCAACACCTACACAGGCACACCCAGGATTAATACTTTGTATCCCTCAATCTAATCATAGTTGACAGTATTAACCATCACACTATTCATCACAAGATATTCTTGGATACTAAATACATCTCATAAAAAGAGGTCACCTGTGCCCTCCCAAGTTGCAAGCAGTGTTCCCACAATGCAAAGTCGTACTCCACTTGGGCTGGGCTTCTGGCTTTGTAAGTCCTGTTATACCTGCATAAACCCCGCTGATCTGTCCTAACTTGGGCTCACTTGAAATTACAACTGATTCGAGGTCCAGGGTTGGGAGGCAGGAGCTTATCAAGCAGGTGATCTTGGCTTAAGTGGCTAGAACAAGAAGGGTGTACTCCAAAGGCCGTTTCTGTAAACGGCTTTCTTCTCTCCACTGGGGTCCCCCAGGAAGTACACAGATGCACTGTAGAACTGTCCACCCAAGGTACATGAGGTGGAGCCACTCGGTCTGTTACTGGATGGTAGGTCTTGAGTGTTCAGGTTCTTGGTGCATTGACCAAAACAATGCACAAAGCAACATAAAATGAAGCAACGGAAGTACAAATCCGCTGAAATGACCCCAGAGTTGGGAAGCCAGCTCAGGAAGTGACCCAAGAGTTCTGATTACAATGGTTTTTTAGGCTTTATGCTAAGCTTAAAGAACTTGGTAACACCCTTAGGTGGCGTTTAGAGGCCTCCAGTTGGTTATACCATATGAAGGACTGGCCCATGGCCAGTTAGAAGCTGAAGTGGAAACTAGTCACAGGAAGTAAAGAGGTGGCCTGTATGCCACTCAATCTTGCCTAGAACTGGCTTCACCTGCTATCCTTATGATTTAACCTTTTGCTTGCCTTAATTCCCTACTCTGCCTCACTTCCCTGAGGTGTAATCCCCATAAATCTTCATGGGAGGTGAAAAGGGCTGAAGAGCAGCTTTCTATCTTTCTATAGCTTCCTGCTAGTCACAGGTATTCCTGCCTATTGGATCATGGGTCTCTCACCATAGGTATTTAGGGTGGGTATCTGTGGGTTGCAGTTAGCCCTCTACTTGGTTGTAAAAGGTGCAGCTGGCTTGATCCAGTCTGTGTCTTTTGGCCTGATTTTGTTCCAAAGCTAGCTGAAACTCTTAAGAATTGCTTGAGAGCAAAAAACCAGTTAACACTTCAAAGCTGGACTATCCAGCTTACAGTAACCATATAACCAAGACACCAGGGAAAATTGGGCACTTATGACTGTCTTTTGAACACACTTCAGGTCTTCCACAGATTCACAGGTCTAGCAGCTGGCAGGAGCCTCAGGTTCCAGGTCTTCTGGGGCTTCAGGTATTGCAGGCTTGACACTGGAAAGATACATCCAACTATCCAATACCAGTACTTCACCACGGAAGGCGTGGCCAACACCACCAGAAAAAGGTCCCCTCCATTTAGGTTGTAGTTGAGTGGGTGACCCCTCTGTCTTAAGTAACTTATTTCCTGGCCTGACTTTGACTTGCTGTTTAGTTCCTGGTGTGAGGGCAGGAATAACACCAGCTAGACGGGAGCAGTGGCCAGAAAAATGGAGTTGAAGTTTCAAACTCATGTAATGCCTGCTGAAATTATCCCAGGTGAACTAGGTATCTAACCCAGCCGTTTCTGGATAAGTAACGAGATCTTTAGCTAAAAATGGCTTCCCATAGAGCAAGCACTTCATACGGGCTAATATTTATGCTCAGTTGTGAATTAAGAGGGGCTATGGTCAGTAAGCTAGCCCAAGTTTGATGTTTCCTGACGGCTAACACCTGTCTTAGTTTAGCCCCTTTCCAGAGCACTGACGCCTCTGAGCTGAATGTAAATAGCATTTGATACTGAGAGCCTCAGTAACCCCTTGAGTTACCTGGGAGAGAAAACAGGCTTATCACTTTAGAGGCTTTGGGGTAACCCAAACTAGGGGATTATCTCCTTTACAAGAACACAACCTCGCTTAGCTTTGTTCTGGTAGAGTAAGCTCAACCCACCCAGTAAACGTGTCTATTAGTACTAGCAAAAACTTGTATCCTACAAGCTGGCATGTGGGCAAAGCCCAATTACAAGTTGTCTTCTGGGTAAGCTCTCCTTGTCTGGACTGGCTCTTAGAGGAGGCATTGTTTTTTGGGTGGCTGAACACGCACTAATAGGAAGACGGACCCGATTAACCACTGAAGCAAGTTAGGGGCCCAGTGGAGAGCCTGTGTACCATGCCAGGGTGGCATCTTCCCATATGGAAAGAGTCATGCAGGGTTTTTTGGCCTACATTAGGATGAGGGAGATAGCTTTGATCCCATATACCACCAGGATTTTCATCCTCGATGCTCTATTCCTGAGGTATATATTCGGGTTCTATTGGAGTCAAAAAGGAAGCAGTGCTAAGATCTGAGACTGCACCCTGAGGGCTGCTTTGGGCTCTGTTCCCTGTGCTATAGGGGTTAAGTCCTTCTGATGCCTTCTACAATGGATTATGGCTATAGCCTCTGACGAGTTGCTTCCAATAGTTGAATTTCAGACCCATGCTTTAGTGGAGAATGCTTACTGGTTAGTAGTCATCTCTTTCCAAATGGCAGCATGAGCATGGTCCCCCACTAATGGGTGAAGACCATGGCCTCATTAATTGCCCTGAGATCTTGTATCATATGATAGTCTCTTAAAGGCTGTAAAGGTATTGCAGGGGAGAGCTGGAGAGTTTGTCTATGGGCAAGTAACTCCTTAAGTATGGATGCCAAGTCATTTTTTGCTTCCAGCTTAACGGGGTATTTGGGGAAAATGGGATCTTCAAGCTGTATTTTTGACTGGCACTGCCTTTCTAACCTTCAAGGCCTCCCAATATACCATGCTAGTTGACTGACCTATCGATATGGCCCAGAGCACTGCCTGCATCACTGACCACTAGCAGTCCTGCTGGGTGGTGCTTAAATCGTAGCAGCACCCCTGTTAACCATAACAGCCCTTCCCAATGGGGGACCAAGTAGCTTGGTACTATCAAACTTCTGGAAAACTTGTCTTTCAAATTGTCGGGCTAAAAGAGGGGTGAAATGCCTTTCTTCCCTCCCATTCCTAAAACAGTCATCGTCCTAGTGGAGGGTTTTCCTGCATAAGCAGTAAGGACAGTAACTTGCCCCTGTACTGAAAAATGTCACGTCCGGAGATACCCAGTACTCATCTCTAATGATCCTGGACGGGGACTGTGAGGAATGCTCTAGACCCCTTCAGTCTTAATCTAGCTCCTCCCTTTGAACTGCCAGTCTTAACTAAGTCCCTCAGTGGGAGTATGTGTTTGGGGAAGGGGGGTTGTTTCTCTAGTTCCAGGGGTCATGACTGGTGCTTTCACTCTGGTGGCAGGGGCTTAGTACACTCCTTCACCCAGTGTCCATTTCTTGCATTTGAAGCAAGAGCCTTTGGCATCCTTACGGGTTTGCCTGGATGCTCTGTAGGCATTGCTAATGACGGCCGCCATGACTTTGTGGCCCGTTTCTTTCCTTCTGGTCACGCTTGTTACACCATAAAAGTGGCATTGAGAAAGCCGATTTTGATTAGTTTGTGGTCCCACTTGGAGTTTTGAGTTTGTACCTGATGTCGGTAGACTGGATGATAAAATGCTGTACCATCAGCATTATACCCTTAAGAGGAAGGAGTCTAGAATTGCATGTTTTCTGATGGCCTCATCTAACCTGCCATAAGACATAGCAGGGTTTTCTTTCTTCCCTTGTATAACTTCCCTGACCTTGTACTTTGCAGCCTTGTTTGTTCCTCTTTGTTCTTCCAAGAGAGTGCCTCAAACTGCTCAGCTGTTCATTTTCACAGGGTTATATCTCGGTCAGTGGTAGGCACTGTCTGGCCCCGATGATTGCCCTGGGGATTTCGGGCAGGAATGCCATCTACCTTGCAGCAGGCAGCCTCATTCTTTCCTTTTCCATAGGGGTGCACCAGGTGTCCAAAATTGGACAACTCTGATACAACAAAAGCTAGGGCCAAGGATTGGAACTCATCCAGACTTGCCAGGGTCACCAGAACTTCCACAATGTCTTAGTGCCAGGGGAGCTGCTGAGGAGGGTGTTCCACTTGGTGTGTTGGGCTTAGTGTAATTGGTTACTCTGCCCTTGTATGGTTGAAGCACTCGGCAAGCAGTTACATGGGCCAGCTATGGTTCCCCCTGAGAGACGATTGGCCCTTGGAGGGGGGTCATCAATGCTGGCTCAATCTTGGGACTTTCTTTTTGAGAGCCCTTCTTGGGACTTCTGCAGACTAAAGGATTCTGATACAAAACCTTAAAGTATTGAACACAGTATTTGACAGTCTACCCTGTAAATTGACTCCCGTTTTTCTAGCCACTGCTCCTGTCTAGCTGGTATTGTGGCCAAAACCTTTACAATAAAAATCGAGCGGTTCCTCCAGTTGTCGGGGTCAAATTGATTCCAATGGCCCAAGGATGCAGCCGAGTTGGGGAATCATATAGAACAGTGTTTTTCATGGTGGTTTGGAAAAGCAAATCTAAGGAGGGCTTACTTGTTGATTCAAAGTTTCTACCTGGGTGAGGGGGTCCTGCTGGGGAAGTCCTGGAGTTGGTACTGAATCCCCAGGGGGTATTTCCCTTTAGGGTCCAGTCTTGATGTCCAATATCTGACCTTAGGTGGGCACTGGTGCCACTTTGTTTTCCTCCATAGGTAGCCTATGAGCTTCCCTTTTGTTCCTGGGTATAATCCCAGGCTTAGTATTGCCAATTTAGATGGGCTGTATCTTCCTGCATTCTAGGCCAAAACCTTAATACTAAGGTTAGTACTTCTCATAGTCAGCGAGGCCAAAGAAGGTATGAATCCCTGTGGCTGGCACCTTATTCTGGGGTCTAAACAGAAAAAACTAAGAACAACCAAGATGTGTGGGGTCTTTAAGATTGTTCTTCTCTGCACTTCCCATGTATAAACAAAGGGGCATGAAGATGGTAATGGGACTTGTGCAACAATTTCAGTCCCTGGTCCTTATAAAGCATCAATGAGGCAAGGATAGAAGTTAGATGATCAAATCGTCTGACACTGCCACACATACATAAACCTGACTGTTGAATGGATGTGTCTTGTGCCTGGCAGGACCTAGACGCCCTGGTCCGTGAGTGAGCTGTCACGGGAGATTTTGGGTGCCATGGTGGCTTTTAACTACTTGACCCATGCCTGCAGGTGGCAGCTTTGACAAAGATAAAAGGAAACCCCAGACAACTGAGGTTACCTCCTGGCTTCACTCACCAGAATGTTGCTGGATGGAAAGTCTTTAGAGTTGTCTATGTTCTTGGCACGTCCAAGAACTGAACAAAATACGAACGATGCAAGAGAACAGCGATGAAAACAGTGTAGATCTACTGAAAGTCTACACTCGAGTAGGAGAGGGCTCTAGCAAGCAGCTCCGGGGCCCCAGTGTTCTTCAGGGTGTTTAAGCGAAGAACCTTAACATCGCTAGGTGACCTTTAGAGGCCTCCGACTGGTTACATGCTATGAAGGATTGGCCCATGGCCATCCAAGGCTGAGTGACATTCTCAGGAGTGAGGACATGGCCTGTATGCTGCCTACCCTTGCCTAGAACTGGCTGCACCTGCCCGTCTCATGCCTTAACCCTCAGTTATCCTGATTCCCATTCTCCAGCCTCAATTCACTGGCTCGCATCTTCACTGGTTGGATTGAATCTGGGGCTAAACACGTCTGCACTTAAAGTTAACACGTGTTTGACATTGCACCTTTGGGCAGAAAGCAAGACTATGCTTGAGTGAAGACGCCGTCCCTCCCCCGCCTGTTCTATCAGCATCTGAAATGGAAGAGTGGAAGATGAGCCTCTGCCGTGTTTATGCTGACTTGGTCTTAGTTCCTAACAATCCTCCACTAGACTGAGGTTTAAGAGCAGGGACTGCCCCATCAGTTAGGGCAAAGGGCATAAAGCGGCTGAAACTTGGCTGGTCACCACTTTGTAAGTGGCAGCCCTAAGGATGTTAAGCTTTGGGCCCGAGAATGCTGGCTGCCCACATATAGGGAAAGGGCAAGACCAACAACTTGGGTGCCCAGTTGTCTTATTACTATTGGGAATGGGCTGCTAAGCAGACCCAAACTTGTCATTCCTGCACTTGCCTCAGGAAGCCTGTGATCATGGTCTGATTCCTTGGGACACTTGATGCTTTCTAGAACTCCAACTTGTCTCTTTAGTTGCACCCTGCTGGGCCTGGTGGTACTGGACAGAACTTACCACTTTGGAGCAGGCTGAACAGTCGTAGCACGCGATCCTGCCACAGCTGACTGGACTGAGGAGACTCGTGGCTTTCATGGGGGCCCTGCTAAGATGACATAGCTTCATGTGTATGCCTCACTTCCTGTTACACTTCCTGTTACACTTGACATGTAACTGGCTAAATAATTCTCAGAGCTGGGAACTGAGTTTGAGAGTGGAAAGATCTCATGGATAACTGCTACTGAAGCTGTGGTAGGTGACTGGGATGTCATTACAGGAGAGCCTCCTGCTTATTGGAGAGGGAATACCCATGCCTGTAGGCAGTGTCATGCTGGACCTCTATTGACTTCAGGGATGGCACTGTCTTCGAGAGGCTGAAGAACCTCAAAGCTGTAGTGAACAGACTGTTCATGCAAGGAACGTGTGGAGCAGTGAAGTGGCATTGGCCGGCCTGACAACTGCATCTGATCTCTTAAGGTGTGCAGTTGGCTGGACACGGTGGCTTCCTGCCTGTAATCCCAGCACTTTGGGAAGCCCAGGCTGGTGGATCACAAGGTCAGAGGTTCAAGAACCAGCCTGGCCAACATAGTAAAACCCTGTCTCTACTAAAACCAGGTGTGTGGCAGGCACCTGTAATCTCAATGTTCAGAAGGCTGAGGCAGGAGAATTGCTTGAACCCAGGAGGCAGAGGTTGCAGTGAGCCGAGATTGCACCATTGCACTCCAGCTTGGGTGACAGTGTGAGATTCCTCCTCAAAAAATGCAGTTTATACAGCTTCCTCACCATCTTCCCCTAGCCTCCACCTGGCAGCCTTCATTTAACACCAAACTCAGTGCCTCAATCCCCCTGTATGGCCTTTGTCCCATAGGGTGGGCCAGGGGTTCAGGTGCTCAGACAAGGAGTGGATCTCCAGGCTGGCCACTCCTGGATTCCTTAGCTGGGTACTCTAAACATTCTCAGACATGAGGCTATTCTCGGGGTGTACTTTAAGATATTGCTGTCGGGTGACTGCCATACAGGGTTATGCTCAGGATATGCTTAAGCTATTTTTGCTGCCATGCAGGCAGTCAGTGGGGTACCTGGGGGGTATGTGGCCCCTAGCACTGCATTGGTCTCTGGCCCAATTCTAGATGTAGAGAAATTCTGCTTTCCCTAAAGGAGTTGAGCTTAAAACAGGGTAGGTCTTGGGATGGGCATAAAGCAGAAATGGGAAGGCAGATGGGTTGGCCTGGCTTCCCCTTTGACTGTCGCCTGTCATCTCATTTCCATGTGGAAGGATGTAAGGGAGGGTGGATGATTTCTAGAATCGCACCAGGTGTCGGCCCAATACTGTGCTCATCAGTGATGCTGAAAGTAACTTCATGGCTCTACAGTGACTTCTCCTCCTGAAACGCTCCTGACAGTGTAATCCCACGTGACTCATGTTTGAGGCACTGATCTGTACATCAAGTTGAAGCTTAGACTCGGCTCTGTACTCGGAACTCAGTTCATTCTCATGGCTTTAAAACTAGTGCAGGCCCCAGAAAACCTGGATCTTCCCTATTTGGGCTTGCATTATCAATAGATCCCTAACATTTGAGGGGAAAACAAGGTTCAGATGGGGCCACCTGCCCTGGTCAAGTGTGAACTAGCACTTGACTTGCTGAGCCACCTCAGTGGCATATTTCCAAATTCTGAGCCTGCTGACCTAGGCAGGATGGCAACTACAACTGCCAGTCGGGTCTCTTCATGCCTCTACCATCTTCATACGTGAAACAGGCTTATTAGCGGCCCCCAGTGCCCTTAGATTCTGGCAAGAGGACTTGGCTGCAGCTTTACATCCTAACCTGCTAGTTACATCGTCTTTCTCCAACTGATGCTCCTTCCTCTTCCTCCCCCAGGTAGCCTGACTTCAGTCTTGCTTTACTAGGCATCATGGCTCTGGCCTTGTTCCACTTACAAAGTGTCGGGCACTACTTGAGCACATTGGGTTCCCGGTAGTGAAAGGCTGTTGCCTTCCATGGCCTTGTTTATAAATCAATGAATCAGGCTTACCAGTGTGATGCTGTCACAGCTCTGAAGGCTTTCATGTTGCTTCCCTGAGTGACAGTTGAACTCCGGCGGGGAGAAGCATCAAGTCATATGAGGGAAATCTCAAAGTGGAGTTTAGTGCAAAACTTCCAACGGTAACATGGTGAACATAGGACTAATGCCTCCATTCCTACCAGAGCCAACATCGTGCTGGAGGGTGGCAGGCCTGTTCCAGGGGCTGATCTCTAACCTCAGGTTCTATGCTGAGCCAAGTCAGATTGTCATCTCCGAAGCCAGTCTCACTCAAGTCACCTTAAGTGGTTTCTGGGGCTAAATAAGGGAATAGGTTACTCAGTGTTGCTATGTACCAGATACTAACCCAGGAACACGTGGAAAGAATAGACAAACTCTATAAACCTGGACTCGAGCTCAAGACCGCCTCTAGTCCTAGCCATTTGTATTTGACTTTTGAAGTACTTTGGGGGAGACCAGTCTTTGACTCCTATGTATTTTCAGCAAAAGTCCTCAAATGCTCTTGGGAATTATCCTAGCCATCCGAAAATGTGATCTGTCTAGGTGATATCCCAGAGGATCTCTTCCTGTCACATGCCTGAGGCTTTCTAACAGTGTGTTCACTTGGTAAACTTGAACCACATCCCTTGGTTGTGCAGCAAAACTTCATCCCAACTCCTGCCCTTGAGCCCGAACACCGCATAGGGTTTACTGTGGCTTCAGACTTGGGAGCCCCAGACAACCTCTGAGAAGTTACATCTAAAGGGATGCCTAAACTAAAGGATTCCCTTGCCTCCTGCAGGAACTGACACACACAGTCCCATAGACCACACGAGGTTTCTCGGGAAAGCATCCAAAGCAGAACAGCTAGTGTGAAGGTCCCAAGGCAGAAATGAGCTTGGGACAAATGACTGGAGCAGAGTGTGTTTGTGAGGGCCGTGTGCTTAGAGGCTGAGGGTGCGGATGGGCTAAGCTCCACAGTCCCTCACTAAGGACAAAAGCTTCATCCCGAAGGTGGCATGTTGCTTTCCCTCAATTACGGTAGCTCTGAATGGACTGCGGAGAGTAAGACGAGGTTTTGGTTAGGAAGCTATTTCCCAGGTGAGGTGGGACTTCGATCAGTAATGGTGAGATAAGACTTTTCCCTTGAAGAGGTAACAGGATTTGAAGGACTTAGACATTGGATGAGGGGGACAAGAAAATGCCAAATCCTAACTCTGGGCTGAGCAGATAGTGGCCAGCATCAACTGAAGCCTAGGGTAGGAGAACATGGAAGTGACCTGAACAAGCTGTGGGACACTGGGTGCTGCTGGGGCCGAGCTGCTGATTAGTCATGTAACTTTGACACAGGTCAGGTCTCAACTGACAGTTTCCCTTGCCTCCTGCAGGAGCTAACACAAGGTCCCACAGATCACATGAGGCTTCAATAGTACAGTGGTCCTTAGAGATAAAGGCGTTCGCAGGAGTTGGAAAGCAAAGCCAATAACATTTACTCCCTAGATAATTAAAGCTCCCTCTCAAGGCTTATAAGGCAAAACTAAAATCCAAATGACCACTGGTGGATGTACAGTCGAGCTATGTTTCAGCTCAGTGGAACAAGCTGTAGACCCAATCAAATGATTCTAAGATACAAAACCAAGCAACTTGCAAGTAGATAGTTGAGCTTTTGCAGGCTTTGCGTTTCTCCTATTTGACTTAAGCCATGAGTATGGGTTATTTATACCAAAACTGAGAATCGACCCTTACCCTAGGTGGGGAGGGCTAAGAAGCTGTGCTGATGATCATGGCAAGCAAATGTAACTGCCTCTGGGTATATGAGTCGCATAGCAAAAAAGGCTTTCCCCAAACTCCTGGAGGTGTCTGAGCTGAAGTAGTTTCAACTGCTTTGGCCACCTCATCCTGGGAAGTCTAACTTCCTCTTCAGATCCCTTTTAATAATTAAAAAGAGTGCTGGAGGTCCTTGAGTCATGTAGCCATACCTCCTTTGTACAAACGGGGGAAACTGTGGCCTGTCTGGGGCAAATTTGTTTTGCACTAGGGTTGTCAGCCCTAGATCCTGACTCGAATTAGCAACGATTGCCCTGAATCTTCGGGTCCTCCCTTTCCCTGCTACTCGGAGCCCTGATGAAACATCTACATTAATTGATTCGTTGATGCCATGAATAATCCCATTAGAGATAAATAATGCATGCTCTCGAGGCCGAGTTCTGGCATGGCATTGATTGAGAACAAGGATGAGGTGACTGTCCACACGTTGAAGTGTCTTCTAGAAATTGAAGTGACTGTCCAGTAGGGAAGATAGAAAAGCATGTACCCCTGGGGTTTGGGAGAAGCAACCCTTCACTGACCACCATGGAATAAGCCTTTAGATTGTGTGGTGTGGTTCCGTCTCCCCATGTGGGCTGAATATGGAAGGGTGGGCCCTTTGGGTTCCTGCTGTACTGACAGGCCACTAACGAAAGGAAGGTGACCACGCACAACATCCTGGAGTATATTCTAGAAAAGAGGAGAAATTCAGGGTTGACCCTCTAGGTGAAACGAGAGTATACCTCGGCAACACCGCTGTGAAAGGGGAATGTTCTTGGTTACAACATGGACTCCTAAGCTCACATGCATCTGTGGGAGTCAAACTTCAGTCCAAATCCAGTCCCTAGAAAGCTTAGCTGGAGTTAGTCTAGGCTGAAGAAAACGCTAAAATTCTAAGCTTATTCAAGAGGTCTTGGCTGGCTTAGTTTACTCCGTGAGTGAGGCGTTAGCTGCTGCTGTTCTCAAAGGCAGCTTTGCCCCCAGTGCTGGGCTGGCTTGCTGCACCCTCACAAGAAGGCTCTTGATTCCTACTAAATCCAAGACGCAACAAAGAGCTGCATGTACCAGACAAGCTCTTCTCTCAAAGTATCTTTATCTTGGATACCCTTAATAGCCAACTTCAGGTTCCTGGCCCACAGTGGATGCTCAAATGTAGATCCCACAACATTGAGTGTCCTTCCTGATCAACATCCCTCCTAAGGGGACTAGTCCTAAATGTAGGCTGAGGTTCAGTTCATGCCTTAGTGTCAGAGTTGACCTCGGGAGGGTGAGCTTGCTCACAGGGGAGATAACAGCTTTAGAAGCATCTTATCCCGAGAAGTCCTCTATAGCCTTAAATGACACAGACTTCAATGACATAAAATTAGCCTAATGCCTGAGGGGGCCTTCCAAATCTATAACTTCCCAGCCTCGGACAATTGACCAGATTCATTCCAGGTCTTAATAAGCTTCACTACGTATCGTTTCAAGCCTCTGCCTTAACCTGCAACAGAACAGTAGACAAAACTGCACCTACTTGAAGTGCTGCCAAAAATCCCCAAAACCAAGCTTGGTCTCCCTGTAGTGGTTAAGCTATAACAAAGCACAGACAAAACTAATACAAATAGCCTGTTTTCTATTGCTGCATAACAGACTTAGCAGCTTTTAAAACACTCCAGCTCGGCTCTGTAGGCCAGTAGTCCAGGCAGTGACTGAGACTGTTCTGGTTCCCAAGGCTGAAAATTGAGGTGTTAGCTGGGCTACCTTCTCATCTGAAAGCTCTAGATGTTAGCTTCTAAGCTTATGCTTGGTGTAATTTGAGTTCTTGGAACGTAGGATCTGCAGTATCTTTGTGGCTGTCAACTGGGGGCTGCTGTCCTCCTGGGGCTTCCCGCCTCCCTTGCTCTGTAGCTCTGCTTTCAAGCCAGCAATGGTGTGTTGAATCCTTCTCGGGCATTGTCTGACTTCTCTTAAAGGACTTGTGACTAAGTGGGGCCCGCTCAGGACAATCTTGTCCTATAATCACATGCATTCTCATGTACAAGGTCTGCCCACTCAAGGGGTTATGTGGGGTGTACCCACATACGGTTGAAGTCTTGAGTCACACCTGTGAGAATGCTGCTCTACCACCTATGACATCTGCTAGTCTCCCTGAGGAGACAGGTCTTGGCTCCCTCAATGACCCCGGCACCTGGAACTGGAACATTGAGATGCTGGAACGCTGGGGCCGAGTCTCATATTCAGGGACTCGAGTATGTTTCACCAGATAATGTCTCTGCATAGATGCAGCTTTTAAGACACCAACTACATATCCCAACTTACGAAGGCTGCCTAAGATTAAAAGCGGATCCTTCCAGCTTGTATGATGTCCAAAGCATACCCAAAATCTCAAACTAGCTCTGCTACTAATGCCGTCATCAGTCACAACTTGCACTACAGGCAATAATGAACTAAAGCTCTCCAGGCGCACGACTCGCTGACTGGTGGGAGAGTAACTCTCGAATGCCCCTTGTAAGGAGGCACAAAAGGATTCCTCCAGAGATCTTCTCGCGGAAAAATCCCTATGCTGGGTGAGTGCTGCCCCCTCTAGGTCAGAATGAATAGTCTTGTGCTGGCTTTGTACTCGCCACCCAGGAACTGGAGTGTCCAGTAAAAGTGGTGCACTGAGACCTCACTACCTTCCTCGGGAGGGAAGTAGCTTCTGGGCTGTGTTGTTATCCCCAAATGTATGTCGGGACTACCTACTTTTTCTTTGTTCTTGTAGGGACCAGGGCAGTGCCACATCAAGGGCAAGGAATCCAATCCTGACCGTCCTAAGCCTGCCTTTCCTATGTAAAATAGAATTGCTCACTGCATGGCAAGCCTGCCACCATTCCTCCCTAAACCCATGGTAGACATTGCTAATCCATCCCGGAACTTGGTTTATAGTGAGCTTCTACATCTGGAGTTCTCGGTGTTTCTGGCAGCTACTAGCAGTTGACTGCAATATAGACCCTAAGGAGTCAAGAAGGATGATGGCTTATAACAAGCCTCAGTCCTTAACTCTCCACACTGCTGGAACAGTAGTGGTATGTGCTGAAACAAAAGCTGGATTAGCCTGGTGACTTCTTTCCTCAAACCTCCCTTGCGTGAGAGTAAAGGGGCCAGGCTCTGGGAGTCCCTATCCTTACCTAAGCTCAATGTGGATATTGAGGTTGGAGACTGCAAAGTCGAAGACACCTCCAAGATGAGATTGTCTTGGGCTCATGGATCTGTCTGGGAGCGAAGCTGCACAACATCTAAATGTGAGGCCAGAGTCTTCCTAGTCCTTCATCATAAGGTTTTGGGAAGAAACCCGGTCTCGCCTTCAGGGGTGTTCTAGTCTGGGTTTTGTTGCCAACAGCTGTGTCTTAGCCTGCATCTCTTAACCTCTTGGGACTCAAAAGCAATGAATACCTGCTAACCTTCAGGCTTTCAGGGATGGTATGTTGTGGCAATTGGCAACTATCAGGTCTTGAATGGGCCAATCTTCCCCTAAGGCTGAATAACCTTAACTCTTTCCATGTGATCTCCATCTTCATCCTTGTAACTCTCCGAGCTTGTATTGGGTCATCTTTCAGCCCTTTGGGGGATACTGAACTCCTCTGGTGAACAGGTCCTGTTAGGGTGGTGACATGTGACTGCACAGATGCTCCTGAAACCAGAGCATCAAAGCCCATCACAGGCTCATGCTGGCCCTCCGGTGACTGGGCAACGATGGCCAAGCCTCGGCCCCGTGGGTACTGCTTGCTCGATGGCCTCCTTCTACACACTGCTTCAACCCGAGCTCACGTCTCCACCCGGGACTACAGGGCCTGAGATGGGGAACTATGGAATTGCGGGGGAATGGCTTCAAATCTACTGAACCCTAGCTTTTAAACCCTCAAGATGTGAGGCTGCTATCCTAGATAAGATGGCTTAAAACAGGATATGAAAACAAATTTCTTAGCCTGGGAATGTAGTGGAGTAATCCTTCGAACAGATCCCTGAATGCTTATGCTACAGAGCTGCTTTGCACTGAGGATGCAGTGTGGGAGCATCCCTGCTGGCATGGAATGTTCTGGATGAACATACAATGTCGGGTAGTGATCGTCTTTATGAAGGAACAAAGTGGGCATACAAGAATGTCTCAGATAAAATGTCGAACTTAATGTCTGACCTGCCTGAAGCTATCTTCAGTAAAACAACTTGACCATGCCCATCCCACCCACATCTTGATGCAAAGTCCACTGTCAACTCCAGGGGTGTGTGCTTTCACCCTCGGGACACTTACGAGATGTTCTTCAGAAGGGTAGAAGAAACCTTCACCCTAAAACTGAGAACCGAGGGTAGTGAGTTCTGGACTTGGAAAGCAGAGTATTTCTAGTGTCTGGAAACTCCCTGAAGGGTGGGGCACCATCACAATGGGAAGAACGTGAAGCCTATTTCTCCTGGAGGACTTCTAGCCTTCGGTTGAAGGAGTCGAGCCTGCTGGGCATCTAGTCTGTAAGGATGTACATGGTTGGCCTTGGATTTTCTGAACCTGTTTCTAGACGCAGGCCCACGAAGTTCAGGGCAATGACTTCATCTGGTTTCAGTTTGTTAGGCTCATGTTTGACTCAGCCCTTGGTGCCACTCAGAATAACTCATGTGTTAGTGGGAGCAAGAGCAAGTACTACCGTATGGGTACTGGATCATAACTCGGAAGCGAAGAATAGGCATATGACAGCATAGACCACAGAAACAAAGTGGAATGTCCTATATCGTGCACACATGTGGGAAAAGATCAAAATAGCAAGCCTGCACAAGCTACTGAGGACAGATGGTCAGCACAATAAATGGGAGAACAGGGGCCTTCCCTGACCCATTAGACCCATTTTGGGCTCTAGACTAATTTGAACCCCTTGTCTCTCCCTGGACCTTCCCTAACCCCCATCTGAGACCAGCTGGAGAAATGAATGGTTTCCAAACTGAACAGGAAGGTGACCAGAGTCTCGGCCCCAGAATGGAGTGAAAAGATAGCAAACTCAAATGAGGGGATCCGGCAGACTGCAAGTGTCATGGAGCCCTGAGTCTTCACTCCCAAAACCAGTATAATGCTTAATGGGTCCAAGTAGGTAGCTCCTGAAAGCTTACCTTATTGACCATCTCGGCTGTCTGCTTTGGGAGAAAACTACCAACAGTGCCTGCTTTGGGAGAAAAGTAAATGGCAGTAACTCAGCCTCGAGGTAGAGTTCTCCGGAGCACCTGGATAGAGCATGCTCACAGGTTTGTCACCTGAACAAGGAACAGTAGTCTTGTATGTACAGTGCAGTCTTCATACTTGGAAGACCCTGTAACTTCAGCCTCTGATTCTCCAATGTGGAACAGGCATCCCTTCCAAAGTTTCCTCTGAAAGGAGTCTTCTAGCCAAGGCCTTGGCGTTCTGTATGGAATTGCTTCTCTACCTCTTCCTTCCTGTGGGAAGGGGCCGGCAAACAGGCCCCCATTGTGTTGGTGCCTGTGTTCAAGTCTCCATCCCCCTAGGAGATGGGATTCAAAGGACTCCTGGGCCAGAATCCCTTTTGCATGGGATATTGTCCGTGTAAAGCTGTAAGCCTCATACGGTACAGCATTCCCTCTATTTTGGGATAAGGTTGACTTTAAGTGGTGTGGCCTTTGGGGGAGGACTCGTGCTTTTAATAGCACTCTGTTTAAAGCCACTTCATGGGAATGTGTGAACAGCAAGTTAACACACCCATTGGGTGGCAGGACTGGTGGGGAGACACCTTGGCAGGGGAGTATCGAGGTTCTCTAATACTCCGAACTCTAGTTGTCCCTAAACTTCCACAAGCAAACACACTAATACAACATGTGCCACTAAAACTCCTCCCCGAGCCTTGTGAAAGGAAGGCAGTCTGAAGCCAGAAGTGAAGACGACGGAGCAAGCGTCAAGCTCATACGCTGTTTGAGCAACTCTGCACTGGTCATTTAAACTCCGTACCTCTCTGCTGAGGATGTGGGTTAGAACAGTGTCGCTTCTCCCAGTAATCTTACTTGCATAGGTAATTGCCTCTTGAAGCCCCCACTCCTTGAGCTCAGTTCACTTGTTCGTCACTCAATCCCAAGTGGGCCAGTGTCTAGCACAGAACAGCTGTTAGATGCTGCATAAACTGAACGTAAGCAGCATTTCTGATTATCCCTCCAAAGGGGAGTCTCCTTATACTTGTGCCTTAGTATGGCATGAGATCGTGTTAGCCACTTCATTCTGAAGTACTGCTTCGCGGTTCTCCCCTGAAATCAACTGTTCAAAAGAAGCAAACGTTATGCAGACATCTATTCCTAGGGTGTGGTCTCACTGTAAGTGCTGGAGGCCACTGCTACAAAGTGTTACTGTGGCTTGATAACATTTCTAGCTCACAGCATTGTATACCCAAGCTGTCTAAATGGAAGTAAAGATACGTGAAAAACTCCAAGTAGCTCTATTCTCAAAAGGTAGAAGTGTACAGACAAGTTACCTAATACTTAGATCTCTTCACTTAAGACTTCAGTGTAATACTACAGGTAAGCACGCAGTTTGATCTACATGTACATCTTGAATCGCACTCCCTTTGCTGAGAAAGGGCTCTGTCTCCTTTGAGGAATCTCGAATGGCACTGACTAAACATCCTGCTGTCGGTGAGTGATTCTTCCAGCCTCTTACTCATTAAAGCAAGCCTAGCTTTAAAAGTGGGAGCTCTACTGCTAAGTTATTACTGATACCCCTCAACTACCAGGCTCTCAAACCTGCTATGAACATTAAGATTTGTCTCTCTATTCTACCTAAGCGCTCTGAGGCCACAGAAGAATGCAGACCCAATATGGCCAAACGTTTTTTATCAAAGACTTCATAGACACTACTCCTTATAAAGTGGACTCTGCTTTCTGAAAGCTTATGTAGACCAAACCAGACAGATCCTACAGGCTCGGTGTGTGCCAGGCATGCAAACTGCAGACACTCCTCGGCTCCTAGCCCTACTCAGCCATGAAAGCCTGTCCTGAAGAATCTGTATCCCTGTGCACTGTATCTAAGGGTTAACTCTTATCTGCAACAGGTAGGTTCAATACTGAGAAATGGGTATTAGTCTGTCTGAATGTCCTGCTTATACCACAACCTGTAACTGTCTTCAATACAACATTCTTGAAACTTAAGGATGAGCTTGCTGTTGTCCTTAAGCTTGTCAGTTATAAAATTGTGACGTGACGGGCAAGAGGTGTGTAGGGCTCCCTGGTAGCCTACATCTAAGAGTTACTCTAAGGGCCCAGTCACCCTGCTGTGGCCTCGTAGAAGGCAATGGATTTGTTAGCAGGTGGCTCCTTTCACCTACACGTCTGGGTGTGTAAAGACCAACTCAAGTTATGGAAGTTAAACACATAATCTGCCTGCCTGCTTTGGAGAGACCTGCCATCTCCCCACTCCCAGTGTTTTTATCTTACCCTTGCTCACCAGGAACTTGCAAAGAGTTACACTGAGATTTGGACTCTAATACCCTCACCTTCTCAAAGGATGAGTAGCGATCTTATGCCTTTTCAGCCTCGGTCCTTGCTCTGAGATGCTACTTAGGAAAACTCCGTAAGACATCTTGAGACAGAGCTGGTCTCACAGGTGACATTGAACTTAACCTGGAGTTAGCAGACTTCCTCACTTGAGGCATTTGGAAGGTACTCAAAGTAGCAGACTACCTGGGGTCCTTGGGAGTCTTCTGACAAAGATCCTTCTATAAACAGGTTAATGCTTTCCTCCAGTATGATGGTTCTACAGAGGCGGGACCCTCAAGATTCATACCCTCTCATGAGAGTGCCTGGGCTATCATCTCAGACATGAGTTTGATCACTTCTGCACCCATGCTTTGGGTTTCCTCAGAACACAAGAATCCTGCCACAGAAAGGCTGAAGCTGGAAACACTTCTTAGCAGCCTCTAGGCTCTCCACTGAGTTGTTGTGGCTCTTGGTCCCATTGGGTGAGTCCAGGCTTTGAGATTTGTGTTCCCATCATGGCCCCACGACTCCTGGCTTTAATTTCCCCACCTGTAAAATGGGGAATGCTGGGACCTATGGAGTTGTACATAAACATCCGTCTCCTGTAGGGTGAACTCAGAAGGACAATGATTAAAACCCAGACAAGTTGACCCTTAAGATCCACACTGTTCTTGGCTGAAAGTGGGTCTGAAGTCACTGTGCTGCTTTAGCCACTGAATTTGACTTGATTCTGTGCCTGCTAATGTCCTTATGTAGCTCTCCTGAGACAGCTTTTTAACTTAAATCCAGGGGTACCTGTGCAGGCTTGTTACACAGGTAAAACTGACGGGGGTTGTCATACAGGTCATTACATCTTTCCTGAAGTGGGATGAAGATGTCCATGGCCCATAGAGGCAGATGCACATTGCTATATGCTAGAGTTATATCTGGGCACTAAGGTGGGTGGGGCGATACCAAGACAGGATGCTCTTATTATAAGCCACAGCCAGAAAGGGAACGAACACACAAATGGCATCTCCTAAATGGCCATACAGACTCAGTTGCTGCAAAACCTACTTGACTGCCCAGTTACATGCTTCATTTGCTTGTCCGCCACAGTGAGGGTCAGGCTGGACTCATCACCCCGTTGGCCAGGATGGAAGGCAGCTATTTACTCCACACTCCTGGGAGCCTGCTTGTAGCTGAGAAGTGAGTTGTGGGCACTGGACTACAGAATCCTGCTAGCATGTATTTCCTGTCTTTGGGCTTCCTCAAGGGCCCCAGGTAGAAGGAATTAAAGGTCCTGGTGTAATTGAATCAAACTGAAGCAGCTTGAAGGCCTGGCTCCTTGGAGCCTTCCAGGCTCTGGTCGGGTTTCTGCCTGACCTGTTAGATATCGAAAGCTTTCAATTTCTGTCCCCTTCACTACGTGGTTTTTGTCCTAAGTTCACCTGCAGTTTGACCCAGCTCCTTCTCTTCCAGGTCCTCAGCAGCCAGCCAGTAAGCTACCTCAGCCCAATCAGCTGGGTCCTGAATAGTGATTACGAGGCATGACAACATGGCTGAAGAGGGTACTGGGCAGTTTGTGCCCAGGGATGAGGGGTAGGAAGGGAGATGCTTATCCTATTTTTTTTTCCAAAAACATAGTAATTCATAGTCCAGGAAGGAGACAGTCTCTAGATGCCGGAGACAGTCATCCTAAGTATGACTCGGGAGCAAGGCTTCAGTCTCATAGCTGGAAATGCCTGCCCGCCCCATCTCGGGTCATGGGTGTCCCCAGATGAATGCATGGATCCTCATATCTCGCCCAGGACATAGGTCTTCACACATGGTGAACCCAAAATGGACACTCAAGAGGTGGTTTACATGGACAGTCTTGGGCTACCCTCTTCAGAGGTGTACATAGGGAAGGTGGACAAAATTTCATGTTCATAGTTCATTTAAAAGTGTAATTGACAGGAATTTGATTTCTATGGGCTTGGCTTTCCTATGTCCAAAACGTGATCAGTCTTGGTGACTATTCAATGGAGTGAGTTTCTTCCAAGTGAAATCAAGATGCTATCCTATAAGTGGTCACAAAGCCCAGTTGACTGAGTTATGTCAATGCCTGCTGGGTCTGCCCATTACTGATGAAGTCCTTGGCTACAGGAGTGGATTTCTTACCAGTTCACATAGAATCTTGATACTCTTACTGGGTACAAAGACAACTTGGACTGTCATTGTGTGTGATGCTCACTATCACTCGTGACAACTTTCTCTGCCATAGTCGGCTCCAGGTTTCTTTTGACTGAACATGTCGCATCTTTCTCCCTCCTAACCTGACTTCATATTTCAGTGGATTTCTCAGTCTGGTTCTAATAGTTCAAAACAAGTCAACGGACTAGTCATTTCAGTGGTTTGTAATGGTCTGTAACGCACCTATCCCCCAAACCAAAAGCTGTTTACTCCTTGGTTTTGGGCCCCTAAATCAGCTACTGAAGAAGCGCTGTTGCCCATAGGTCTTCAAGCCAGTGCTCCCATTACTATGGCATAGATTCCCAGGACTGAGGCTGCTGATTTCAAGTGTTAGATGTAACTAAGTCTTACCAGCTCTTGGCCAAATTGATTTCCAAAAAGGATAATTCATCCCCCACTGTGAATGCATAAACTCTTCACATGAACAAGGCACAGCAAGTTGCCTTACGTGTGATAGTTCTTACCTGCAAGATCCTACAATTCTTCCTTTGGTTGTTTAACATAGTATTGTAGAGCAGGCATTTCACGTTTGTCTATCCCTGGAACAAGGAGTCTCTTACCCAGGGCCTGTGTTACGAACGGAACCACTTCTCTCTCTCCCCTTACTGTAGGGAAATGGAGACCAGGAAACGAGCTTTGTGTGGTGCAGGCATTTCTGAATCTCATGCTTGGAGATGGGAATTGAAGGACTCCTGAGCTGGAGATGGGCAGGGCATCTTCCATGCAAAGCTAACAGCCTCATAGAAAACATTCTCAACTTGAGGCTGACTTAGTTGCATGGGGTGTGGACTTTGACCTTAAAGGGACTCCTGTATCAATGCTGTTCTTGGTTTTAAAAACCTTAATAGGAATGTTTGGAGAACACACAAATTCTGCTCCTTGACAAAAGGGATAGGGGAGAGACGCTAATCAAGATTTCCTCCTGGGCCCCACTGGGCATCTTGCCTTTTGTAATATCTTAGTGCCTTTAAACTATGCACTGCTAAAATTCTCCCCTCCCTGAATCCCAAAAGGTATCTTGTAGCCAGAAGTGAAGAGTGAGTTAGTACTAAGCTCAAGCTATCTGAGCTAGATAGTTCAATTTGCCTTTAATCAGGTAAGAGCATCACATATCCCAGTCCCCTAACAATCTGATAAATGTGACTGTCTCTAACTAGAGCGAGTTCTGCAAGGGGTGGAGACTTGTCCACCCAATCCTACCTGGGCCAGCACAGAGCAGGTACCAGACATTGTCTAAACGGAACACAAGCCGCTTCCCCAATTACCCCTGACTACCTGGGGCTGTGGCCTCATGGCTGGCATGGGCAGTCGGCAATGGATTTGGTGGCAGATGGCTTGTTTGGCCAAATCATACTGAAAGCTACAAGAATTGACCTATCTTCAGCTTGCTTTGAAGCAAGACTATCTCTCCACCACGTTTCTTTGCTCAACAGGAAACTGCGAGGAGTGGCTGCATTCAGGAAACTAGACTCCAGTATTGTCAGGCAGATACCTGTTCGCATATACTTACTACATCTGAGCACTGTGGTGGTGGTTGGAGTTACTGAGATCCTGCTTAGTTATAAGGGGCCTGAAAGAGAACTGAACATAAAGTAGCATCTTCCAAATGGCCAAGGTTCTATGGAAGTTTGAACTTGAAACACTTAAACACCCTCAGCTCTTCTAGATAACTCGATCATCTTGACCTCGCTACACTATGACCCTTGGGTCTGTACTACCTCACCACTTGAAAGGTGAATCAAGACTTGAGTTAAGTAAACCAAGCTACGCTCAGTGTCCATCAGTTTGTGGCAATGCTGTTATGGAGAACCTTCTAACTTAGTTTTGGAAAGGTGTTTTGCTCCTGGCAGCATGAGTTCCCCAGTCATCATGGAAGTCCAGTTTGTTTACCTGTGATCCTCCTGTTCTCTACAACGTGCATCATGCTTGACTCAACATACTCTTGTGGCTTCCTGGGAGCTTGCTGTGTAGCTGCTGAAGGAAATGAGTAGGGGGTGAGCAGAGGATTACAGAAGCCTGCTCTAGTCTTCAGTAGGAATCTGACAAACATGGGCCCTCAAGGGCCCCAAGTAAAGGGATTGTTTTGAAAGGGTCCTGCTGGGATTGAGTTAAATAACTTGAAGGCCTTCTTGGCGTCTTCCAGGTTTTGGTAAGGTCTCTTCTGACCTTTGGTCTCAAGACAAGCTTTTATCTCCTTCCTGATGGCTATGTGGCATGTCTTTACATACACTTTCCACTTGACAGCTCCTTCGTCCATGCCAGGTCCTCCAACTCAGTCTGGTGAGATGTTCCAGGGTCAGGTGGTCACCTTATTCCAATCACCTGAGCCCTGGATGTTGGTGATGTGATAAAGCATGGCTGCCTGGTCATGAGCTAGGAGTTTGGGCAGTTTGTTTCCAGGGTCTGTGCTTAGGCAGGATGATCAGTATATCTGTAAAAGGAAGGTGTATAGTCTGGAAAGTTAAGCTATGGTCTCATCTAAGGAATAAGTCGCTTGGAATTAAAGCTCTACTCCTGTAGCTGGAGCTGTTAGGCCATTGCTGGGCTTATATGAATCCACTTATCTCTCAGGCCCCTCTGACTTAAGTCTTCATGGTGAACCCAGAACTAAAGCACTTACTAGATGCTTTGGGAACAAAGTCTTAAGTTACTTGTGTATTTTAGGTGGGGGAAGAAGGTAGTAACAAATTCTCATGTGCATGTGTACCTGGTTGTATAACAAGATCAACGAATCTACCTTCTCTGGGCATGGCTCTTCTATAACCTCCAAACATGATATAGGTTGAATGTTCCATGTGAGCTCTAGAATATCCTGTTGTAGAATGAAGTGCTCTCAATGTAGTTCAGTGTGAGTGGGTTTGGGGGTGAGGGTGGAGAGGGGTCCATGGTCTTCAGAGTGGAATTGCATGGGGAGCTTGAGGGCTGTTGGCTCTGGTGTAGCTTGCATCTCTCAGTGCAGTGGTTGTTATTACCAGCTGTTTCAAGAATTATAGGTGCCAGTAGCAACATCATCTGCCTGTGGGGCTAGTGCAAGGCTAACTGGAGGATCTGATACCACTGCCAAAGATGCAGGATAAAACTTCCTAGCAAGAGGAACCCCTTGCATGGCTCTCAAATGCGTAAATTCATACACCGGTTCAAAGACTCCAATCTTCCAAACATCCCGAGTCTTTCAATGTTGCTTGTCCTTGGCAATATGTACTGCATCGAATCTGTTTAAGGTCTTCAAGATCTGCTTCAGCCAACTTGCTGCCAACATCACTCCTTCCTCTTCATGCATAATATCTTAAGGCTCATCTCCTGAGGTAGCTTCAGAAACTGAGTCGCCGTCTTGTATGGTGAAGGACAGGGATGGAACCAGAATCTCGAGCAACAAGGTGGCATCTTGCGGTCTGGTTTCTTTGGAAATAGTGATCTTTCTTCCAACATCCTCACGGTCTGACATTGCCTGCATCAGACAATTTGCTGACTGAATTGTTAGATCCCTTCACAGGGTTCCTAAAACAACGGTCTAACAGCGTTCACTGGACTGATAGACCGACTTGTTGCTGATCTAGCTATCACTTGTTGCCTGCTAGCTCTGTCCACTATCGAGTGGGGAGTCGGTCTCCAACTATGGATGACTTTTGTCTATTTCTCAAAATGCTGTCTTCATCCCAAGTTTTGCTTATTAGGTACATGCATCAGGATGAACT
Organism: Cacajao melanocephalus; assembly: GCA_963573385.1. Classification (NCBI taxonomy): domain Eukaryota; kingdom Metazoa; phylum Chordata; class Mammalia; order Primates; family Pitheciidae; genus Cacajao; species Cacajao melanocephalus. The sequence goes on from CAUYLG010070563.1 coordinate 68,785, forward strand.
CTATCTAGAGAACTGTCCCCTTTATCATAATGCCTGTTATCATTCCTAATCTGTCCTATAGTTGGCTTTGCCTGACACTAATCAAAAGCAAGCTGGAGTAGCTACACTAGTGTCAACACGCTATTGTTTGTAACTTTAAAGCAGGTTTCCCATAAACAGGGTCTGACTTTCGTGGACTTCTGATCTAGCTGTATCACTTGATGGGACTCAAGTGATACAGTATTAGGTGTAACTGATATAGCTAGATTAAACTGACCAAAACTTAATGGCATACACCTCCATTTCAATGTAATGGTCTTTAAATTCACCCCTGCCACATTAAGGAAGAGTTAGCATTTTGGGGGGGGGTAACTTTTAAACACTGAAATACAGCTACCTGTGTGTTCCTGCAAACCAGCGCTTATGACCATGAGATAGATCTGTGGGACTGAGATTTCTGACTTTGAGTGGGTATAATTGAGTCCTAGCTGCTGCTGAATATCCTTCCAGAAAGGACAGCCTGTGTTCCACTGCAAAGGTATATGGATACCTCACCAGAACAAGGAATAGCCTTGTATGTATAAGGAAGTCCTTATATCTGGGCTACATCTTTCTCTTTGCCAGTGGTTCTCCAGTGTAGTATCCAGGAGCAGGTATATTTCAAAAGTTCCTCTTTACACATTCCCGAAGTGAGGATAGCCCTCCTTTAGCCACAACCTTGGTTGGTCTACATGGTACCACCTCTCTACTCCCTCTTCCTGTGGGAATATGGAGGCCAGCAACCAGGTGCACATCATGTGTTTTGCCTGTGTTCATGTCTCCATCCCCCTTGGAGACTGGATTCAAAGGACTCTGGAGCTGGGTGGGCTGCTGTCCATGCCAAGCTGGAGGCCTCATGTAGAACACATCCATGTTGGGATAAGGTTTGGCTTCTGAGTGGCTTGTGGGCTCTAACCTGGAGGTGATCTGAGCTGCAGTAGCACCCTTAGCACAAGCTACTTTATGGGAGTAATGGAGAACAAACGAGCATTGCCAGCCAATGAAAGGGAAGCTGAGAAGCAGTGCGGGGTGGTGATAAAGATCCACTCTCAATACTGTGAACCCCACTCGGCACCTAGCTTGCTAATAAGCTTTTTTCCCACAAGACAAAAATCCTAAATGCTTAAAGTAGGCATGAACCACCAAGTCTGTGTTCTGTCTATACTCCAGCCAGGATATGTAACTTCTGTCTCCAGTGGTGGCAAGTTTCTCAGTGTACTACTTCCCCGGTATTTAAGAAAGAATTGCCCAGCGTGGCTAGGGCTGATGGCTGGGACTCTTCTGAAAGCTCACTTCTAGGAGCTGCTTTAAGGACCTTCAAAGGTAACCTGTCTACCTGGGGCTGTAGCCTTGTGGCCAGTATGGGCAGAAGGCAATGATTTGGTAGGTGGATTTCTTGGCCTATACATCCTGCTGTACAAAGACTTATCCAATATGTCTTATTCAGTGCTGCTAAACCCTACTCTCCCTGAGTCTCAAAACAGTCTACTAGAAGTAAAGACTGAGTTAGCACTAGGTTCACACTAAAGTGACTCTTCATCTAACCTTTACCTCCCTTTTCTGAAGACTGAAACAAGAGTATCCCTGCTAGTAATGATCTTATGTATCCAAACTGCCTGACTAGACTGAGTTCTGCAATGAGTGAGTGGGTACTTCGGCTATTTCACCAAGTGGGCTAATGTCTAGCACAGCAGTATTAGACTATATGAACTGAGTCTCGAACTTTTCTTCCCAAGTCCTTTCCGCCAGACAGGATGTCTCCTGAGCTTTTAAACTGGCAGATCTCGGCTTCCATATTTGAAAAGTGTTAACTGGGAATCCTTTCCTGAAGTCAACTGATTATAAATGTGAGGTCTTAACCCAGGAATAGGTTGCTTTTTGGGTTAGGTTCACCTCTTCTATAAGCAAGTGCCAGAGGTGGTTGCAGAAGCATACTATGGCTCAACACGACTTCATCCACAACATCGTATGCGGAAATTAGCCATCTAGATGAAGAGATGTCTGTGAGAAAAAACAGAACGGCTCTAGTTACAAAATTACCTTTCAAAGAAGGGTGGACCAAAGACTAAGCAAAGACTTTCTAAAAGATTTCAGATATGTACCCAATATTACAGGGAGGCATAGAACTTCTTCCATATTCCGTTAAGTCTAGATAAGACATCCTATTGGTGGAAAAAGTTCCATCATGTCTGAGTGTCAGATCTCAAATGACATCGCACTAAGCCAACCATACTATACCTGCTAGTCACTCTTCCAGAATCTTCATTTAAAGCAACTCTAGCTTTAAAGGTAAAGGGGATTCATTGCTCAGTTACATCATCCAATACCCAACTTCTGGGACCTATGATATGCCGTAAACACTAAGCTGCGTTAAGCTCTTCAGGGAACCAAATCCGAGACGGGTTAAGGAATGCCAGGTGGGGCTTGGCTTAGGAGCAACATGTCTTATTCAGTAGCACTAGTCCTTAGTTTATTCTAGCTCTGAGATCAGACTGTAGCCAGAATCCCATAGCTTCTATTAGTGGGGAATACAATCTGGATTGTTAAACTCCTTTTTTAGATTGGTATCCTTATTCAGGTCTCTGAAGGTCTTTATGAAGCTAACCCAGACACTACTCCTGCAGGCTGGATGTGTGCCACAGGTACACAACCTGACTGCTTGGCTCCTAGTGCTGGCCAGAGGACCAGGCAGAGCCCTGTCCAGCCATAAGAGCCTGTGCTGAGAAACATGCACATCCTTGTTCACACACCATACTTCACCCTGACGTAAGACCTAAGAAATCCTAAATGCTTAAAGTAGGTATGAAACACTAGGTTTCAGTGTTCTCTCTACACTCCAGCCAGGATGTATAACTTCTCTCAGCATGCTATTTCCCTTGTGTTTAAGAAATAATTGCCCAGCGTGGCTAGGGCTGACAGCTGGGACTCTCCTGAGAGCTTACTTGTAGGACCTACTCTAAGGACCTTCAAAGGTAACCTGTCTACCTGGTGCTTTGTGACCAGTATGGGCAGAAGGCAATGATTTGGTAGGTGGATTCCTTGACCTATACAGCCTGCTGCACGAAGACTTACCTAAAGTTATGGAAGAGAACTTAGGTTGGCTCACTTTGGAGCAACACGGGGTTCTCCCTGGCTCTTCCTCCCTAGGAAACTGCAGGGAGTAGCTGCACCCAGTTTAGATTCTAATAAATGTTATCAAAGGATGGGTAGGGATCTTGTGCCCTTAGTTCTTTCTACTTAGCTTGGTTTTTTGCTCTGAGAAGATGCCCTGTGTACCAACTGAGTTTTCACAAAAGGCATTTGTGACAAAGCTGGACCTATGGGTGAAACTGTCCACTTCAGGAATTAGTAGGCTGGTCGCCCTCATGAGCACTGATGGCTATAAGAAAAGCTTATTAGCTCTCGGGATACTTATCCCACTGATCTTTTGGGTCTTCAGCAGGAATCTGACAAACATGGTTTTATTTGGTGAGTGATTGTTCCCTTATGTAACATCCACCGTTCTCTCTGCTCTGCAGTCAGCATTGTCTGACACTAACACAGCTACCCCAGCTCTCTTCCTGATCAGTGTCGGGAGTCCTCCTATTCTTGGACTTATCTGACTTTAAAGTAGATTCCTTGTAGATGACATACTTAGGTGAATTTTCTAATGTCTGGGTGGGTGGGGAGGGCAAATCAAGTCAGTGAACTTAAGCTCAGTCACTCCAATGGTGTGTCATGGTTTCAAGTAACTCGCCCATCCCCTGACCTAAACTTCCTTGGGAGTTTTGGTCTCTAAACATGGAATAAACAACTTGACAAATCTTTGAACTGGTACCTTTATTACTATGGGGTAGATTTTGCAGGAGCGGGGTGCTGATTATTTTAAGGGTGCCACGTATAGTTCTTACTAGCTGTTAAATTGCTTTCCAAAAAACATACCATCACAGCAAATGGTTCCCCTCTCATCAGTACTAAGAGGCAGAATGCTGCCGGGAATTGCCCAGAGAATTGGAATCTTGATATGAAACAAACCCCAATCTTGTCTTGTTGCAGGCATTTTAAACTTGTCCCTACACAATCCCTTCTGCCTGCTGATACATCATGAACTAAATTTCTAAAACACAAATGTTAAGTCTACCTCCAACCATCGTTTCTTGCAGAATGTCTAAACGAGCACTGTTTTCTCCTAGAAGGTGGAAACACCCAAACGTAACAGTGTATAAAATACACAATCCCTTCTGCCTATTGATACATCATGAACTAAATTTACATTTATCTCTAGCCATCTGAACTATGAATTGAACTGAATTAATAGTTCAAATGATGGCTGAATTCTTATTCCTTGATCTTCCACCTCCAGGGGTTTAACATCCTAAGATCATGCCCAGAAAATAGTTAAGCCTTGTTCCCTAGCCCTCCTGTCTTCCCTCCAATGGATAAGTATTCAGAAACTGCAACCTTCTAAACAGGGTGGCTATTTGAATAGGATATAACCAGGCTGTTAAACAAAATTGCTTATGGCTTTGGAATGTGGGGTAGGCTTCTACACAACAGCTTTATCTCTATCCCCACTTGCCACTAATAGGTCATTAACTTATCTGGGCTATGACTGTGTTCCTGTTGCATGTGTACCAAAACCATAAACCCACAGCCACCCTGGCAGATCACACATGCGATGCTGTAGAGGTCTGTCTTGGAGCCAAGTGCTTTATATAACTCCACAGTGGTGGCCCAACCTGCTTGCTTTTCAGCAGCTCCATGTGACACCTTTGCCTGTCTCTCAGTGACAAGCCAGGACCTTCTTCAGGCATTTTCCCAGCCAGCTAATCAAATGGCATCAGTGGGAATGTTTACAGCTTGCTGCCACTTAAGGAGTGTTATCGGAGCCCTTCTAATATCAGCCCCCAACCCGAAGCTGATAACAGAACAGGAGGGGATGTGGGGGATGGACAGCCTCGGAGAGCTAGTGAAGACCAGAAAACAAGATGTCGATCTAATCTGAGAGACCTCCCATAGGGTCCCTACCATGGGGGGTAGCAGCTTGGTCTGATAATACCTGAGATGACATGCTTCTAGTGAGCACAGTTGGCTTGGCATCTAGTGCTATTGGTCTATTCAACACTAAAGCATCTACCGTGTACCAGACTGTCATCTCTATGGTGATCAGATGCTGTTCTCAGCCTGGTCAAAAATGTGGACAAAGAACCCCAGTGAATGTCTGCCTTTGTGTGACCTTGGTGTTTTTGGCCGTTTGTGTTAGTCTGTTCTCATACTACTCAAAGACCCACCTGAGACTGGGTAACTCGGAGGTTTAATGGAATTGGCTCCACATGGCTGGGAAGGCAGCATAATCACGGTGGAAGGCAAAAGGCACTTATGTGGTGGTGGCAAGAGAATGAGAGGCAAGCAAAAGGGGGTTTTCCTTATAAAACTGTCAAAACCGTCAAACCACTTGAATTGGCTGCTCAGTTAAAATCACCAGCACCTATGACACCACCTGATGTGATGAGCCCGTCTTCGTGCAACCTTTCTGTAATACCTCTCCCCCAAAATGTGTAACCTCAATCTTGAGGACACCTGCCAAGCCTGAAGGGACACTTTAAAGGGTTTCTGGTCAGTTTTGTAAAGGGTCACAGTCAGACTGTGATGCGATGACCAAATGCAGCATGGTGTTCTAGACTGGATTCTGGAACCAAAACGGTGAAAACTAAAGTCTGAAATTCTGTAGCTTGGTTGACACTTTATCAAGGCTAACTTCTTGGTTCTCATAGCTGTACAGGCATACTAGATGCTAAGGGGAATCTGGGTGAAGGGATATAAAGGAAATGTCATTTTTTTTGACTTAGTGTTAGCTATCTAGAAGTTCAAGATATGTCAAGGACTCAAATTTCCCTAACTTGGTTTTTTGTGCCCTTCCTGGAAGGTGATCCACTATATAATCACAGGATGTTTTACAGCACAGCGTCTATCCTGGTCAATCCATTCTGGTTTGAGTTAGTCAACAAATGTCCAAAAGGGAAAAACACCTTAGTAGCCTGGCCATCTCGGTGTCAATACACTCCTCCCTGGATCTAAGAAACGGGAGGGTGGAGGGTGAATGTAACTGACCATCCCCTCTCACTACTCACCCCTGCCCACAGGGCTGCTAGCTATGGGCAGAGCCCAGTGAGTGAATCCCAATTAGAAGCCCGTGGAAGACTTCAAGGCTGTGTTAAGATCACAGAAGTGACCTAGGGGGTATCTACAGACGCACACTGATCAACCAGGTCCTGGCCCTTCCAAAGGCTGATGCTGAGGACTACCACTGATTTGAGCCCTGTATATGTTCTTTGGGGTAGACGAGTCTCAATTGCAGCAGCAAAAGTGACTCTTGTACTGTTTGGGGGGGGGGGGGTGAGCCAAGTCTTTTTGCCTTAAGGACAGAAGCTAAACTAATTCCAAAGGCAGACTCGGAAGGAGGAGGAGGGATCCAGAGGGCATGTGAACCAGAACAGAGGATGACTTGGAGGTAACGACGAGGATGGCATGTGGGCTGGAGGCGATGGTCCAGTCACAACGCTAATGTGATGCCTGTGTGTGTTCTTGTTAGCCTGGTTAACGATGTAAAATGCAAATGTTCTTATCAGTAGCTACAAGGCTCAACAGTTAAGTGTAGTGTTTTGTTTTGTGTTAACTTAAAACAGGCTCTTGTCTCGAGTATAAGGACCATGGAAGATGGCTGTGACAGAACTGAAATGAGCTCACGGGGTGGGATAGGGTACTGTGTGAGGCGGCTGTCTCAGATGAGGCATCACGATCATAGCTTGTTCTGAGAACAAGTGAGATACACTCATGCTAGAAACATACATGCTTTCCTGTATCGGGAAAAGCTTTGAGGGTATGTGTAACCATCTTTTTTATGAAGCCCAAGCTAGGATGCCCTAAGCAACTTCATATCCTGAATCCTACGGCTGGAAAAACGGGATCCAGGTGCTACCTCAGTTCAGATAAACTGCTTCTTGAAGTCGTCTTCCTTCCAAGGATATAACTCCTGTTTTTGCTCCGTCATCCCTTGGTCTTTATCCTGTTGTACTTAAAGCTCTACCTTTTTTCGAAAGGTTGTTCTTGAGGGCAGCCTTGTTCTCAACTCGCGGGTTCTTCTGCAGATAGATGGTCACCCTCCAAGATCTCAGGCCTCCCTGGTAGATGGAGCTTTGTGGAATATCAATCTCCCCGAAAATATCTTGGGGTTCAGTCTTTCCTAATGCAAGAAGTCCACATTAGTAAAGTTTTCAAAATAGGAACAAGATCCCTGGAGCTAAGATCAGTAGCTGCCATGGTCTGAAGCTGGCTTCAGAAAAATGCCAGTTGGTGCTTAACTTATTTGGATTTGGTATACTAAAGCCTCTGACTAAAGGCCTACCTTGTACTTTTGCCTTGCAGCACCAGTTTTGGGCACCTAACTTTCTTAGGGCCCTTCTGGGAGAAGGTGAGGCAGATAACGGTACTTAGTTACCTTCAAGTCCCTGATCTGATGCCATGTCGTTGGCATACTGACTTCACTTTAGACTCGGGGGTAGGAAAAGGGGAGGTCAACATGCCTGGAAACCCTCATGGTTGTGTAAGTAATAGGCCCTCAACTCTATCACCCTGTAGGAATTTTCCTAGTATACTTGTGAGAGTAGTTGGTTTGAGAGCTTGTCTCCTTGTGATGGTCATGCATTTAAATTGCATCCCTAGACTCCATGATTCATAGATACCTGTTGTCTTGACTCATTTGTATTAGAGACATATCTGTCTCTGACAAGTCCCAAAACATAACTAAGCCCTATAAAGGATAGAAATGTAGTACCAAGGTGTTGATGAGCAGATTTGATCTTCTGGGAAATCCAGAGACCTCCAGTGACATATACCCTTCTAGACACAGGCAAGGGAAGCTTTACCCATCCTTCTAAGTGTAAAGAGCATTCTGGACTATGGACTGGACAGAGGTTCACATAGCTGAAATATAGAAACTGGGTGATCAACATCACAAGGTCAGGAAGAGATGATGGTGGCGGTAGACCACAGGCAGCTAACACCTGGGTGGGGGGGGTGTGAGTTACCAGAACTGGCTCAAAGGTCTCAAACTGGCAGTTCAAGTAGGCGGCTTAATGGGATACTTGAGCAGCCAGATATTTTAGGCTGGGAACCTAGGCACTGACCACTCCACCCCAAGCTCCAACCCAATCTGGCTGTAAGGGGTTTGCTCCAGCTCTAATTTCCCTGGGGAATAGCTAGGAACTCCAATGACAGGTGAAGAAAAGTCTCTTCATGTGATCCCAGCTCTCAGCCAATCAGGCTAATGGTCTGAATACAACCTAACCTAAATCTAGGTCGTACTGTGAGCTTTAGAGCAGAATAAGAGTTGGAAGAAGCTGACTGGGTTTCTTGGGTCCAGAGTTCAGGGTAAAACCGTCAGCGTCCTTAGTGCTGCTTGTTCTAAAACAATTCCAATGGTGTGTTCTCTCCCCCAAGATGGCGTCTTACAGTCTGACACCTGTCAGGTGTCTCCAGCTTAAGCTTTCTCATGGTCAATTTCTGGTCAGTGGAGTAGACCAGTGTTTCCCAACCTTTCTCCACTTGTACTCTCAGCTGGGAACCTGGACAAAATCGGGAGTCTTGTCTAGCTCTTGGTACCGATTAGACTGTCCTGGCTTCTAAAGTGTTCTCCTGAGGTTCGTGATAACCTTAGGCTGGGGTGAAGTATAAGCTACTGATCTTACCTATGGGAAGCATGCTTGGAAGTGAAACAACTCATTAGAGCTATGTCAGAATTGTGCCTCAGGTCTCTGAACTTCCAGTTGGGTTTGTCATCTGCATATGTCCCTAAACTTAACCAACTTGGCAGCGTCAACGTCAGCTTGTACAAAGCTCTCTAATGACAAATGGCTCTAGAACACCCTCTAAGCCTTGAGGCTTCCAAACACGTAATGTCTTTGAGCCAGCCTCAGACACATTTTTCATGCCTTAGAGCTCTGAGAGGAGACATTGAGCTGATACTCTTGGCCAAACCTTCAGGAGTCTAGAAATGAAGTATAGGTAATCACACTATTTTGCGTTGACCTCAAGTGGTTGCCACTCTCAGAAGGGGAAATCTAAAATGGTTTAGAAAAGCCAGGTTAAGCATATTGTACACAAACCCATAGAGGCCTTCAGGAAGGGATACAAACTTGGCTCTACGGTTACTGTTGGCTTGAAACATAGTCCGTGGTGACTAACCCTCTCTCTAAATTCAAGCCTGCTCAGATGCAACAAGATCATTTTTCAAGCAACAAGATGCCAAGAGCTGAAATCCATAGGATACGTTAATAACATTATGTGCCAGGCGTCGAGCCAGTGCTCTGACGTCTTAATCCATGAGACATAAGAGATTCTCTCATTTTACAGTGGCGAGACCCAGCTCAAGCCTATGTTCCTGTGAGCTTGCAGCAAGGAAGCAGAGTTAACACTCAATTCTAGGTCTAGACCCTAAACCCAGGCTCTTATCCAGCACTGCCTGTTGGGTGTTGAGTTGGTCTTATAAGTGGCAAACAGTTTTGCCAGTACAAGCCAAGACCAAGAGTTTCTGGGATGATTGTCCTCCCGGGAACAAACAGTCCCCAAGTAGAATACCTCACAAGTAGATGAAACCTTACCCTTCAGGCAGTCCTTAGTCTCCAGTGCACGGGCCCTCAAGGCAAGACGGAACCTCCTGAGGATGTGATCTCGGGTCAGAGCCCTGAGTTTGTGGCCAGTACCTTTTAAAGAGCAGGGTTAGGCATGTGCTTTCTCTTTCAAAATAATCCTTCTTATTTAAGCTGTAAATTCCACACGATTCAGCAATCATTTCATGGCAGGTTATAGTCACTCTTGAGGTGACCATTGTTAATCTGAAGATGCGTAATGGCTTTCTATTCAGTGTGCCAATTACCTACCATACAGCAAAATAGGATTCTATTACATAATTACACCCAGATCATTTAACTCTTGATGCACTTAAGACTCAATATGCACTAGTTGTAGTGTAGCCTTTACCTTGATGCAGTCTACATCTTGCCCCCATCTTACCAATGCCCTGCCCACTTAGCTCTGGGAGGGGTGTATTAATCTGTCGGGAATAAACGGGTATGGAAACAAGCCAGAATTGCTACCTGTGCCAGTGGTAGCTATCCTAGCCAAAGTGCATGAACCCTCTCCCCCTAGGACCTCTGGGACTCGGTAAGCTTGTCTGTTGCTAGGCAACAGGTCTTCATCCTCAGGAGCTTAGTTGGCTGACGGCTAGAGCTGGACCAATCCCAAGCAGCCTTACTGATGGAGAACAGAAGCAGCTGCCTCCAGGCTAGGGGGAAGTGAGGGGTGCTTGCACTAGGGAGGAAGCACAGTGGGGGCAGGGTGCTTACAGCTGTATACCATTACCTACAGCAGTTCTGGGTAAGAACAATTCTAATACTGACCACTTGTCCGTTTAGTTTTATTGCTTTAATCCCTCTGTACTGGCCAAGGCCAGGCCGTGACAATATATCTAAGTAATAAGGCATGACAGCCGGGGCCTGCCACAGTGATTAGAACACACCTAGCAGGATGTGAGCAGGTCCAGAGGTGAGGATTGTAATCCCCTGGAAATGCCTGCAATGGTGAAATGGCAAATGAACACAATTCTCGGACCCAGCATGGAGCTGATAGTCAATTGGAAGCCCTCATTTAGACTACATGTGCTTCCAAGAAGCATAAGAATGAAGGACTCTCCTGGGGCCAGGGAGACAATGGATGACGGTAAACTCTGGCCAGTATTAGACACTCAGCAATTATGTAGTAGGATTTAGGCAGTTCAGCACGTGACTACTTCCTAGTATCTACTAGAAAAGCTTAATCCCTTAAATTTGCCATAACACAACATATACAAGTGATAAAGCATCATGCTAAACTTTTCCCAGCTTAGACTGAGATCAGAAGCACATTTCACACAAGATCAAATCACAAATTCTTGCCATATCTTTATCTGATTAAGCATTCTGTGGCAATCATTCCACACTGGTTCCTGCAGATGTACCTCGATTTTCTTAGCTGAATCTTGTCTTAACCCATTTAAGGAGAGGGTTCAATGGTCACCTAGGCTGTGACTACTTTTAATAAATTACATTCTTTGCATGTCTTCCTGGAACACTGGAAGGTTGGGGGTGGGTATTGAAAGGCTAAGTTTAAACTAGAAAGACTTGGTATAGAGGGTCCAAGTTTCAGAGTTAAACTAGTTAACAGATCCAAAGTTGCATCTATGGCCATGAAAAAGCTAGGTGGAGGCAGAAGGCTGAGGTAGGTGGCAGCATCTTGCACTAATAACAGTGAGGGTGGATGTACACTGAGGGCTACTGAAGAGTCCTAAAGACTAAAGCATATGCCTCACAGGCAGGTCCACTTAACCACACACTTTGAGAATCGAAGTAGAGAAGCGCCTCCCGTAGGTGTAGGAGACTCCTTCAGGTCATCGCTCTGCAAAACAATTTCACTCTCTAGCTTCTCAATACCCCCAAAGACTGAGCAGTCCAATCAGTTACAGAAAATTCTGCTTGGACTCATGGTTTGGAGCCAAGTCAGAATTGCTTTGCTTAAGCAATTAAAATGGGGCTCCACACTCTGAATTTGGGCTCAACTATCGCTACGTGGCGTTAGACAAATACTTAACCTCTGAGCCTTAGTATTCAAGCTGGATGCTGTACTCCTGCATTAATCTAGATCCTCAAAAGCTAAAGCAGGACTCGACATGCAAGAGAACTGTAAGGGAAAATAGGCAAGGGGGGCGGAGGATGCCGAGAGCTTTAGATCTTGATACAAGTCTGGCCCCTCTGTAGAGGGGCTGAATGGAAGCATACTATACTAGGCTGTCCAAGAAAGCTTGGCAAGGCCACTGGCGTCATCAACTGGGAGCCACTCATGGAAAGACTGGCCTTTGCAGGTCGTCTGCAGACCTCAGCAGCTGGTGTCATCAGTCAGTTATGTGTTCAGACTATATGTGGTTCCATGGCCACCATAAGTCACCTGAGATGTGCGGACTTGATAAATAGCATAAGATGCTTAGTTCAGATAAGCACAGATAAGTGTTTTTGTGTTTTTTCTGGTGGGGGCTCTCAAATTGCGTGTCACTTACACTGCCTATGTGCACCGAGGCATATCGCTTTCCTGCCCCATGCCTGTCTGTCTGGAGAAAGGCTAAGATGAACTTGGAATGCATGTAAACTGCTCAGCTAAACAAAAGCTCATATAACTATTGTTAGCTCTTGGTGTCTTTACCATCAGTGAATCTGAAATCTTCCTGCTATAGAAGTACATAGGTGGACCCCTCCCCTACCCCCATTCTCAAACTTTCTGGACCAAGGTAAATGGACTACTCTCCATAGTTTGTTCTCATGCCCGGACAAATGGCAGACTTTATCCCCTCTTAAGGAATCGCAACTGCATGTCCAGTGGATAGTCTTGCCAAAAAGCCACAACACTGGTAGAGCACTTAACCATCCCTTACCTGTAGCCCTGTGTGATTGGTCTTGGTCTGGATGAAGGGAAAAAAAAAAACACTTAAGGTGGATGCAGGGCCAGCTTCATGGTTGTACAATAGACAATCACAAAGGGCTTTGTGCTTAGAGGAGCCCTGTGCTTGTTAACACCTTGTTTATAAGGTTACACCTGCAGCATCAAGGTATCCACATTCTTTGTACCAGGTACAGTACACTATATATCCAGTGCTGAGCCAAGGCCCTGGTGAGGAGCAGCTGGTGCCTTCAAAGGGATTTAGCTGGAGACGAGGAATAGGCTTCATGGGGATGTGAGCAGAGCTAAAGGAGCAAACAATGGGACAGTACTCAGGTTAGCAACAGTGGGAGCTGCCACACCCAGGTGTCATTCCAGTAAAAGCCACAAGGACAAGGGCTGCCTGACAGGCTGGGACCCCAGAACACCCAATGAGACCAGACAGGTGTGTAGACAACATTACTGAAATGGACACATGTAATGGCCACTAATTCAGCCCTCAGTATGTTCCTGAAGGCAGGAACATAGGCTGTATTTTAAGGCTTGTCAGTGTTCACAGTCTCGTCAGGATGACTTGGGGTCATATTTCCACACAGAAACTGCCACAATAGATGGAAGTAAGCCTTGACGTTTGCTCTCACATAGAAAATTATTGTAGCATTTTTAACATCACTGAAGAGAAGCTGCCTTGGGACAGTCTTCTAGGTGTTAGGTTCTTCACAATTACATGACTTCATGGAGCGGAGTTCACTAAACACTAGTGTATGACTTAATGATCGATGGTTGACCTTGGACTACATCTATTTCCATTCTGCCTTATAGTATTTATGTGCTCCGGGTGAATATTTCTGAGCTAGCTTCATCTGTAAAATGGGAATAACTTCTCAAAACTGCAAGGATCAGATGAGGGGGCCTTAATACACTTTGGGGTGCACCAGTAACTCGTGACTAAACACCGCTGTGTTCTTGCCCCCACAGTCTAGCCTACTGGGAGACAGATCAGTGTATTACGGTCTGATAAATGGCCTTGGGTCGAGAGAATGCTATGGGAACTCCCAGAAGAGCTTTTCTGGTCCCTGTAGTTTGATGGAAACCCAGCAAAAGATGCTTAGAATAACTGGTATCTAAGCAAGATCTGCAAAGAGGATTTGGAAAATACCGTCTGAGCTCACCGAAAGCTGCCTGGGTCACTGCTCCAAGTGACTGCATTGTTGCCTATGCCATTGGACACACCATTAAACAAAAATGAGTTTGAGACAAACGCTCCCTCCCATACCCTACCCATGCAGGAGGAGTTGTAGAGCAAGGAGCAGACTTGAACAGGCATACAGGAAGTCATAGCCGGAAGGCGTACCACTATCCTAGCTCTCTGCACACCCTCAGGGTAGAAGGAATGCCACAAGTCGGGCATTCCTCTCTCCCCTTCCCCAGTGCAAGCATGTGGGGTCCCAGCACTTCCTGCCATGGCGTATGAGGGGCTCCAGCAGGGGTCCACAGGACTTCCCCCTTCATCAGAAACCCTAGATGAGCAGATGGCAGACAATGCCTAGTACATCAGCCCTGGGACTGTTCTCCCAGGTTTGCCAGCACCCGGTAGACCTTGGTGCCTGAACGCAGGGAGGTGGATGCACACGTGTCCTCCCTGACAGCCATCCACAGGAAATACTCATTTCCAACCTGTTGGCAAGGCACTGACAGTGCAGAGAGTCGCAGCTGTGAGTGTAGAAAGGTTGCAGGGGAGAAACAATTTCCCAGCCTCAAGCTGCTGTGGAAGGAGAAATTGAACACTTGCTTGTAATTTCCCCCTGAGATCTGTCGGGGACTAATCTAAATAGGCACTTGAGCTGAAGGAAAAGTGCAGTGGGAGCTGGGACTCTTTCCAGTGGCCACAATTGATTCCATCCCCTGAGCCAGCACTACCTTATTTCTATTTTCAGGGATATCAAAGCCTTACTAATGCCCTCCTAAAGCAGACCTCTTTTATAAAATAGACTTAAACCTGGGTTTAATGTTGCGACTCTGAACATCGTAATAACTATAAACTTCAGTCTCCTGTAAAATGAATGTTGCGAAGACTAAGAACGCAAATGCAGGATGTGAACCAGGCCCAGTGTATGTCACCTGATCTGTAACTGTCTATGCCTCAGTTACTTAGGGCTCATACGGCCCGTTTCTGAGAACCCCTTGAGATGATAGGGAATATAGTCCATGACGGCTGGTTGCTCAAAAGTCTGACATAGACCAAGGTGTGTGCTTGTTTAGGGGGGATCAGGTTGGGTGTTAATGGCTAAGAAGTTAGACGAGTGCTCGTGGGTGGTGGAGGGTCTCGGTGACTCTAGAGTATTGCTGATCTCTTGACACAAGCCTTCAGTGTGTGGTGGTCAATACACCCATGACCTGAGCTATCATAAACTCTTTGGTCTGCCCTGGGGTTCAGACCAGAGACTTGAAACCAAAAACTTCAGTAGCTCAACTCCTAACTTGACCTTGTTCCGTGGAAAGCACTACTCTACCCTGAGTCTCCCTAAGTCTAGTCTTGCAGCCAAGAAACATGACATTCTCATTATCTTTCCCCAAACTTTGCTTTTCTTGGAAGAGGGCTTCAAAAAGTCTCCAGGCTTGTCACTCTGTGCAAGGCATTCATTCCCAAGGTCGCATTATATTCCAAGGTCTCTGCTAGAGCTTCAGCCACTGTCTGGATTCTAACCAATAGAAGATAAAAAGGGATAAACGAGGTACCTCTACTCTAAGAATACTGCCTGGGACGTGAACTCACAGGTTTGACTTACATCCTGTTGGCTACCTCGTGAGATGACTATACATAGCTACCAGAAAAACTGCCTATTCTGGGCAATCTGGTTTACCCAACTAAAAAGGGAAGCTCTATTACTGGGAAGAGGCAAGGACTGATATTTACGGCTGACTTGCAGTCTTTGATGCATGGCTTTAGTGTCCAAAAAAACTGGTACCGTGGCTTTTGCTGCATGTCTTTGGCACATTAGCTATTTTCATATCTGTAAAATGGGCATACTGCCAACCTCATAGGCTTTGGGGGTTGGCTTTGACTCTGGAGGGTGTCTTTCCTGTTTCTAGCACCTAACTATCTGAATCCTGCCTTCTGGGTTTGCGCATGCTGGATTGTACATTCTGCATATACCTTAGTAAAAACTGACTTCTTTAGAAAGAATCTTCGGAGAAATGCGAGTTGTATAAACATCTGGGCCTGATTTAGAAAGTCTTTGAGAGATGGATGCTTTGCAAAGAACAATGCCTTTGTCAGAGGCTCCCTGCATTGCAGGGACACTTAACTGCTAAGTACAAACAGCTGTCCCACATCTGCAGGATCCATTCCTAACTGTATACAGTAGATACTGCTGATTATGAGCTGTGCCTTGCCAGACCGAAGTTCATTTGGTGTACAGACTGAAGGGTGCTGCTAGGGGTCCAAGGTGCAAATGATGATTCCAGAGAACAAGGGAGTCTTGGGATGCTGTTTTGCCTGTCTTCAGACATGGTTTTTGAGTCAAGTGAGACAGACTGTTCTGTTTTCTGTAGAAACTTGGTATATACAACTGGGCAGAACTGCATCATTGCTGCCCAATGAACTTGAAAGCAGTCTCCCTCCCTTACCCCCAAAGAACCGATACAAAGATCAGTATCTCAAAACACTAGGACAAGGAGAATCCATAAAACCACCCGATCCACTTTCTTTTCTGGACAGGAAGGTATACTTCAGAGTTTCACAAACATCCATCCATTTCATGGAAGGAGCCCATTTTACTTGGGTATCTGTTCTATTTGTTGTGACCCCAGTCATATAAAGTGCTGCTTAAGTCTGACTACAGGCACTCAGGTGAGATACTGGATTGCCTCAAGGTTGAACTTGGGATTACTGGGACAATGCCCATGTTTTTTGCAGTATGATCTCATATGGACTGGGACCCAACAGCCCGAGTGAGACTTCTGCCTGACCACTCAGTTGGGAGACTTCGGTGGCACGGGCGTGTCAACTCATCTAGCCTCCTCAGCTGTGAGACACAACTGACTTAATTCTCAATGCTGTTAAATGGGCTTAAAACTGCCTAGCATGTAGTAAGCTGAGTACTGAATTTCTGCTTTTCAAGGCGCACAGATACTCTGAAGCAGTACCCTGCTTGGCCCCCTAGAGTTGTTGCAATGAGGAGTGCTCTGAAAACTGCCTGTGCAGAAAACAAACGGTGACTACACAAGCATAGTCTATCATGCTCTTATAAGACGAACAATGTGAAACTCAGCGTTTCACCTGCATTGTAAGAAACATGTTTAGGAAAACATTCAAATGCTTCACATTCACTAGGTCAGTCTGAAATGTGTTCAGGGAACTTAAGTAACATTCTTGGATTTATCCCTTGAACTTAAAACGGGAACCAGGAGTCTTCCCTGCAGTTCTCTTTGCAGCTTTTCTGCTGACCTGGCCTCCAGGGCTAGAGTGATTGTGACAACTCCTCTGGTGACTGGGAGTCAGGAACCCTTTGAGCTCGGCCATCTCTGGTGGAGGATCCTTTGCCATCTTGACCAGAGCTGACTTTAAGGGTTCTCTTAGACTCCCTTGTGGCTAAATCCGCTAGAAGCGGGTAAATCTTGGTAGAGGCTAACAGACCTTCGTTTTAGAAGCCATGTGATCCCACTGGGATATCTCACGGAACTTGTGTGCCTCTCCTCCCCTCAATGTCTTTCATAGCCTGGAGACAAATGAGAGGCACTGGTGCTTCTTTAGATAACAAAAGCCCAAGACTTGTCAATTTGACTTGCCTATAGCTGCCCAGCTTTCTGGGGCTGGTGGTAAATCTGGTTCCTGAATCTCCTTTCTGGAGTCTTCTGCCCTTTAGGAAAGGGTTTCTTGGCTGCTTCCTTCCACAGGTGTGGTCTGTCTCAGCTGCCGTGCCACTCTGGGCCACTGATGCTAGGAACACAAGATGTCTGCAATGTGTACAGCTGGAAACCATGCCCTTCAAGCTCCAGCTTATTCTCTAACCATATTCAATGCTTCTGGCCTAGAATGGGCTCTTTATAACCCAAACAAGCTAACCAGACACTCAAACTTTTCCAAGCTTGCCGTAACAAGACTGACCAGGCTTGACTGCTTCCTAATGGAATAAAGCCTCAGTGAGTCTTAGAGAACTCTAGCAAACGCCGAGACTTGTTTCCTGTTTGACTTTTCTATGGTGCCTGCCTTCGCTGAGATGGAGCCTCTGTGCCCCAGATCAATTAGTTCCCAGGCCATAAAAGACCAGAACAAAGCTAGTCACGACTGCTCAGTGCAAGGGGGACAAGTAATAGCCGTCCTTAATATCATTAAGAATCTGGCCTTAATGAGCCTGAATACTTGGTCCTGGGTGCCTGCCCCCACCTCGGCTCCCTGTAGAGGTGATTATCCAGAGCCTGACATCTTAAGAATGGAAGCAAAGACACTCGGCCTCTCTAATGAGTCCTGACAGTGGCTCCAGACTTTGGCTTTGGGACTCGGAGGGGCAGGCAGGGGCTTGGGAGCAGGCCACCTCCAGAATGTCTCCTCCCTGACCTAAAAGAACAAAAGTCTGTTTCCCTGCTGCTAGGGATGGGAGGCACCAATGGGATCCCTATCCCTAAAGAAGAAAGAGAGCATGGTGTTTGTTTTGCATTCACTTAAGAAGGAAGGATTAAACTCAAATGCCAAAGCAATCGGACACAGGAGGTACAAAGATCAGGGTAGTGACTTACCCCCAAGGCTGATCTGAAAGGACAATTTGTCTGATTCCAAACCTGACTGCTGAATACCTGAGGAATGGATGCTGACAGGAGTCAGATAGGGGAGCCTCTCCCAGCCCCTTGGTGTTGAACGTTCTTCCCCGGCGTAGGTACCCAGGGCTATTGGGATGCCTGGCCTCTGAGGGAGCAGCTAGTCTCCCAGGTGTCTCTTCCTCCCTATATTCTCCCAACATCTGCTTTGACTATGAGGAGAGACTTGAGCTATTTCTCCGAGAAGTCTTCATCTTCCACCTGGCTGCTTACCTTGTGACTTACCTCTAGATGCCTATTTCAGGAGCTGAACCCAAGCTTCATCTAAGAACTGACTTTTCTCCCAGATCTATATTTAAATCTCAAGCTCTTTATCTCCATCTTATTTCTTCATATGCAGTTCCATGCATCTGTTGAGGAATGTCATTAGCTCTTCTGGACCTCTGTCCTCATAATCTTGCTGACCAACAGATGCCTAGAACGGCAGGTTAACGTGTCTTAACTTCATTCAGAAACTCATTCCTTCCATTCAGAAACTCATTCCTTCCATCTTGAAGCTCCTTTATGCTAGACCCCTGGGGTCCTGTTCTTTCCTCATCTGGAAATACTGAAGATGAAAACAGCTGTGGTGGTTCATACCTGTAATCTCAGTGCTTTAGGAGGCTGAGGCAGGCAGAACACTTGAGGTCAGGAGTTCGAGACCAGCCTGGCCACCATGGTAAAAACCCTACCTCTGCCAAATACAAAAATTAGCCTGGTGTGGTGGTGCATGCCTGTAGTCCCAGCTACTCTGGAGGCTGAGGCAGGAGAATCGCTTGAACCTGGGAGGTGGAGGCTGTAGTAAGCCATGACGGCACCATTGTGCTCCAGCTGGGTGACAGACTCCACCTCAAAAAGATGGAAACAACCTGCTTTCTCGCCTCACTCCAGGGCCAGGTGTTTGAGGCCAAAGATCTTGTATCTGTGTGGTCAAAGAATTCCTGTGTTGGGAGGGTGCTGATATTTCCCACTTGTGCCTCCTGCCAGACTCACTCTTCATTCTTTACCCTGGTCTGTGAATTTACCAGGAGAGCTTTCCTTGCTCAGTCGTTCATAGGCTACCTTGTCTATTAGTGGGATGTCTTTTCTCCCATCTGCCACCTTATATGGAGGCCTATAGTTTGTCAGATGGCCCCCTCTTATGGCCAGGGCATTAGCCAGGTGCTAATAGCTATGGCCTGTCTTCCTGGGGTAAGCTCAACTCCAGAGCCACTCTTAGGTTTGAATAGACTTGAGCCTTGCTGGTATAAGATTAAGGGTTATTACCTATGCTAACAAGTATTTGGGCAAAGTCCCTCCCAACTTTTTTAAACTTGCACTGACTTGGCTGAAGCCAGCAGTAATTTTTTCTCCGAGTCCTATTCTTCCCAAAAACCTATGCCATAGATGTGAAGTCAGTTTCATATACGAGGAAGCAAAGGTCTTCACTGGTCTTGACTGCAAACTAAAACAGAAGAACACTCCTGGGTTTCCGGCAGGCTGAAAGCAATGAAGAGAATATTATGTTCTGCAGAACAATCTCATTGATACAGAAAAATACTAAAGGGACTTCATTTGAGCAGGGTTTTTTTAAAGGGGCAACTTAGAAGCAGAAAGCACCGCTTGGCAAAAGAGCCTCCAAATGACTGGATCTCACCTGTTGCTCACAGAACCTATTTCCTTCTCTGAAGAATTGGAGTGTCTGTCCAAGACCCTCCCTAGTGGAATACAGTAACAATGGCGGGTCCTTGACCAGCCATGGTACTGAGGGGAGTGGAACGAATGGGGGATCCTCACTGTCACTGAGGTGAGGAGACAGGAACAGGATGTGTACACCCCACAGACCCCAAAGCAGGGTGCACTCGCAAATGGCACATGATCAGTGGATAGTCCAGAGGCCTTTCCGGTGCATTTTCTGGTTTGAAGGGGCTGCTGCTTCTACTTTTCCATTCTGCCCTTCCAAGAGTTGTCGACCTCAAAAGCTTCTTTTGAACTCTTCTTGCAGCTAAACTCCATACCTGATCTGTTGACTTTTCTCTGGGGTATGTGTTCCTGGGAGGCAGCTCCCTTCTAAGAAAGGCTCAAGTTTGACATATGCCAAAAGTCAGACCACTTGCCTATCCCCCAATGGCCTCTAGATGGCTGAGCTCTTCCAACTTATTCTCGGGGAATGGGATCTTAGGAGGGGAGATTCTCTCTCCATAAGGAGTCAACTCCCTTTCTGAAAGTTACTCATGAAGACCTCAGGAGTTTTGAAGCATTGTCAGCCACCTGTCCTCATGGGTGGTTATCCTAAGGGGATAGGATCTACTTGTATCTTAAACATCTGCATAGCTAGGATTGTCTTCAGATAAAACTAAATATTTCTCATGGCTTCAAGGTCAACCTCCAGGGTCTTCTGCTCCAGAAACCATCTAGAAGGTAGGATTGGTTCTTCCTCTAGAAAGGCAACTAGGACTGGTAGCTTAGAACACCAGTCAGGAATGGATAGTTCTTCCAACACTACTTTGGTTCACATAGTGATTGGGTGTTACCTTACAACTTTGTGCTGTAATATGGTAACAGACACAGCTGTTTGACTTCCAAATGAATGATCTGATAACTCACATTAAAAGGCTGCTATGACTTCTAGTTCTTCCAGCATGTCCTGAGCCAAGCCAAACCTGATGGTGCCATGTTCATGGATGCTTTTTTTGGTCAGTTAGGCTGATACCATGTAGGGGGGTATACACTGGGAAGGAAACTCATAGGGAAGTAACCCTTCTGAATGGACTACATAACTTGAGTAAAAAAGAGACCATGCTGAGGAGGTTGTGGTGAACTAGAAATGTATGGAAACAAAACGATGTCATCTTTAGAACTAAAACTTTGAAAAAGATGAGATGGTCAGGCTGGTCTTGAACTCCTGACCTCAAGTGTTCTGCCTGCTTTGGCCTCCTAAAGTACGGAGATCACTGATATGAGCCACTGCTCCTGGCCATGTCCATCTTGATTTCCAGCTGAGGAACAAACACAGCCCCAAGGGTCTAGATGCTATTGCTGTTTTCCTCAAACCTATTACACCTTCATAAGGAAGAGTAGAGTCAGATGTATTCAACTGCATGTCTACCTGCTGTAATACCAGCACTGTTGAGAAATGCTGAGTGTGGGATAGAATGTTAGGAAGAATAATGGCAAGGAAAACCTAGCTGCCCCCCTGCCCCCAAGTAGAAAACTACTTGGGGCATTCTAAAGTGGCAGGATGACATACAAATATCATAGACTGATTAAAACAATTTAAGTGTGGGGCATCTGCCCCTGCCCCTGTGGCGCTCTTATGGAGAATACTTTTTAGTTTGTGATCAGTGGTAAGTGGGCACCAGATGCCTAGTTGGTATGCTTTAGTGTTATGAGAAAACACTGAACATCTGTTAATCATCACCTGTTCAGAGAATAAATGCATGGGTCAGATTCTGTATGAGGCCCTCAGCTCGGAATGCTGTCAGCCCCTGAGGCTCTCAGCTCAGAAGGCTGTTGGCGCCCTGGATAGAGACCCACTTTGCTGTTCTATCTGGGTGTCTGCTTCTCAATTCCTTGGCTACTTGGGTGGGGGTCTCTATGGCCAAGCTGGTTCTTGGTATAGCACCACTTGCAGCTTGGTGCTCCCACGGATACATTCTGCTTTAAATTAACCTGTGTCCACCAGCATGTCCAAAGGGGTAGTTCACATGATTCTAGTTTCTATTGGCTCCACTGGTGGTTAGTATTTGCCCAGTGTGGAAATAGCCTCAGAAAACCAAGGAGGCTGAGGTGGGAGCCAGGAGAGGACAGTGAGGTGGACATCCCTCAGTCTGTAGGCTCAGACTTAAAAGCTCTATTTGAGATACCAGTACACAGGCATCTATGGTCCCAGAAGCCCTTGGCAAAGTTACTGACATTCCTCCCTGATTCCTTTAGGGGTGCAGCTTAAATGTCCTAGACAGGTAGATGATGGCAATGTCGGCACACCTGTGGAATACTGTTATCTCCAGTATCGCAGCAGGCTGCTGAGCAGTTTAGCTGTCTTTGAGATAGCAGGATGCAAGCTTCTGGAAGTAGACTAGCCAACTGAAGTAGGAAAAGAACTTGGGTAGATCCATGGGGCTGTTTCAAACTTAGAAGCTACTGGGGTTGCCCCTCTGTTAAGCTTGTGTGTACATCCTGATCTGGTCTGAATGATCCAGACACACCCCTTGGATACACTGCAGTTGGGACTTTCTAAGACATCCCAAGGTAGTTGATGGGTGCTTCCTAGGATTGAAGTCTCTCCCAGAGTGGTAAAAGGACCCTTAGCTCTGGTACTCGGGTCCTAGATTCCACTTGGTCTTTCTCAGAAACCCTCTTAAATGGAAGCCCTGATGCTGTCCACCCTCTTGTCTGCTGTCTTGCTATCCAGAGAGTTCTAGGGCTTGATACCTCTGGAAACAGAGGGGTTAGGAAGCAGGGTTGGGTATATGGGCGAGCTGTTGATATAGACTTGATGGAAGCCTTGGCCATGTCCTAAAGATAAATAACCTGTGCTGTCTTGAGTAGAGGTAAGAACACCGAACCTCTGTCCTGTCGATTAGTCCCTGGCTGGAGCAATGCCGGGAAAATGGGTGTAACCTAGGAGGCAACTCTTCAGATAACAGCCCCAGGGGCTGACCACTGAGAGCTGTCTGCAAGTGAAGACATCAGAATGAAGGGGGTAGGGGGTTCTGAGTCACTGCACCTGTTGCAGTTGGCAAGCATGGAGTTTCCCCAAGTTGGGATGTCTTCCTTGTTGAAGTTGCTTGAAGGCCGCATTCCTGTTATGAGTGAGTGATTGGATCAAATCCTCTTCTTCCCATCTCCTTTAGCAAGCAGAAGTGAAGCTTGCAGCAAGTTACATATCATTGTTTTATCTTTACACTGAATCTTACTGATACATATTTGAGGTAGGCACCAGTCTTAACCTGAATGTTCTTAAAGCATAAACCAATTCTATCACTTCTAGGAAATCCTTCTGCTTCATACCTTCTTTCTGGTCAAATGGCACCTATGGTATCTCAAGGACACCCTAACCACTCCTACAGCCATCATATAATACCTTTTTCTATGAGTTAGACTTGAGTACTTCTGTATAGTACTAAAGCAAGAAAAGTGATCCAACTGGTATTCCATATAACTTAGTGATCAGAGCAGGCTGGCTTTCTGAAAAGTAACCCAGCCTTATCTAGAATCTATATTTAGCTCCACTGACACCTCTACTTGCCTGAAGTTAGGTGAGGCTGTTGAACCAAGCCAGATAAGATTAGGCTGCATATGAATCATGAAGGTATGCACACTATCCATTCCCAGCTCCGGGGATGGTTAGTCTCTCTAGCTTGGGTCTGGAATCAAAGTTGTCTTCATCCTCCCATATTCTAAACTTGAGGCTCATCTGAGCAGAGGCACCTGAGTAAAGCCAGAATATGAATAGCAAATCGTAGCAACCACAACACTGCTTCCTAACATGGTTGAGAGGGACATTTCCACTTAAATGACTTATTCTTTTAATATACACCTCATGAGTTGAGGTTAGAGCTTGGAAGTTACGAGATCATGGTGAAAGAAGGGCAGGAGAACAGAATGGCCAATAATTGGGCCACTGGGTAGGTGGGAAGAGCTATGGGCCACCTGGCCTAAATTTTGAACAGTAATTGCTCTGGTACTGCTAGTTCTGCAGGTGCTGCTGGATAACGTCTGGAAAAGGCAACTACCCTACCCTGGGCCCTCATGGAGGGAGGTGGGCCATAATGGGTACGTGAGTGGCTGTCACAGTACTGGAGTGGCCATGCCTGTGCCCTTGAAGCAGTCTCCAGTATGTGGAGCTCTGCATCTACACTTGCCACACTTCAAAATGGTGGTAGCTGCCCAACTGGTGCCCAGGTTGGCTGAGGGAATTACCTTGACTATGTCCACCTTTTTTCTCCCACTTCATAACTTGGCACTGAACTTCCACTTAGTATAGAATAGTCTCTCAGTCTAGTATCCCAAAGCCTTCATCCAGATCCCTTCAGAGCACCAGGATGGAGATGAAGTAGACTTCCCATCTGTCTCTACCATATTTGAAATTCCCTTCCTTGGGATGCTATCTGGCCTGAGCTGGCCACGTTTTCAGGGTTTTACTGACTCTTGAACCCACATGCAGAAACACTATCTTGGGTAGGCTATCCCCCATTTGGGGTGGTCACTTGGATCCCCATTATGTCAATCTAGTGCATGTAGCCAAGAAACAGGTGAAAATGTTCGTGTCATCTAGAGATGAAGCCCCTCCACCATGGGGGTCCTCAGCACTATGGTGGCTCCTCATTTAGAACCATATTCAGAATCCTCATTGTATTTCTCTGTCCATCCTGTCTTGGATGAGATGCTTGCTCCATGCTGTTCCCCTCTGTGGCCTTCGTCATAACCGTTCACAGGAATGCTCTGGGGAACTATGCTACGTGCGTCATAGGCCTTAGCACTAGAAGATCTGTGGGCTGTGGGTACTGTGGTTGTTCCTGCATATGCCTCTGCCCTTGTAATTGCCAAATTGGTCGGCCCTGGAGGGGTACTCCTAGGAGACACATGCCAAGATGCCTTGGTTTTTCTCACTTTAATCTGTTCCAGACAGGGATCACTGCATTTTTACATTCATGGGAAACATACCAAGATGTCCAGGGAGAATGGAAAAACCTCTAAGGTCAACCACGGGAAAACTTCAGAAATTGAGCAGGGAGCTAAAAATGGCCTCTAATATGGTATATGGACATCTCATAACCATGTATGTTAGTGACAAAGTCGAAGTGGTTGCTTTGAGAAAAGAACACGACTTCCAGCAGCCCATATCCTACTTCATGCTTCCCTTTTCTCCTTAAAGGAGGAAGTGTTCTTAGCCCAGGTTATAACTGGGCTTATTTCTGTGCACAGAGCAGTTGGAGTGTAGTTTACCCTAATCATCTCCCCCTGGCAGAAAGAAACTCTCCCCCTCCCCAGCTCATCCGAGGGGCAATTAGATGATAAATACATCCCCTAGTTGCCCCACAGAAGCCCTGCATCCAACATTGTTCTAATGTCTTCATTGTTAAAGGGTCTACGCATCACCTATGAGATTGTGGACTTTCATACCACCTCTCATGTGGATCTGACGCTCAGAAGGTGTAGAAAAAGGCAATGTGTGACTGCTGGTGGAGGTGATCAAGATGAAGACCATGAAATATGCCTCGCAGGCACAAGCTAGGAAGGACCTTAAAGGGCCATCCTATCCCTGTGCTTTCTCTAAAGTTTTGTGAGTAACTCCTGAGTACAGAATTTTCTACAAGAAAACCAACCTGGACTGATAGTCTTTGATTCCTCCTAATCCCATGTAGCTGGTGAGTACTTCCTATTGTATGATATTTAGAGGAACACACTAGGAGTGGAACTCACTGAGGAGGCAGAAGTCGATCTCTAGTTGAGATGAACATCCATCCCCTGGGAAGGTATCTGACTAATCTGTGGTCTGAACATTTCACAGCCTCAGATGGGTGACCTTAATGTGTCTTAATGAAGGCCTTGAACTCCTCCTGAATCGATTGAATGGTACACTTCTATCACTCGGTGTACACTTACTAAATGACAATCTAGAGTTTCTTCTTTCCTTCTTAATATAGCAGTAGGTTCAGATTATCTTAATGACTTGATAGTCTTGTTCTAAGCATCTGTCCAATGGGAGCTCCTTCCAACTGGCTGTGTCCTATGCTACCCAGCATCCTTTGTGTACTGCCTGGTCTTCCAGATGAGCATGGATAAAGTTACGCTGTGACTCTTGCTGTTCCATATCCGTAATTGGCCTCTTACCTAAATGGTTTTGGCTTATAGTGGGAAATGACTTGGCAATCACAGGGGTACTAAGTGGGTTTAGTGCCCCAGGACCTATAATTTAATGGAACTACTGGTGTTAACTTAACACTAACCTGGTTTAAATCAGATAATTCTTACTGAGCAGGAACTTAACCCAGAAACATTCTGCCCTTCCTAGGGAAGCTTAGGTATTGGTTGGTGAAGGTCACTTGTTGCCATGGTAACTTAGTCAACAGATGGCATCTAGTCATAAGGAGACCAAGATGGAAGATGTCTAAGCATCAGTTATTCCAGTCATCTCATTGCATAAGCCAGGGATGCTATCAGTGAGATCTCCCAAACTTGAGCCACGCTTAGTCCAGGTCTCTGGCATTGTTTGATCACTAATCCTAGATTCTAGTGTCTAACTTGTATGATTAGGTGAGCTGAGAACCAAGCTGAAAAGTTGCAATATGTCTATCCTGAAAGTACATGCTAAGCAATTGTCAAATCTCAGGTAAACTCTTTATGATAGCTCTAGCTATAGTGTAAAATAGCTTTTAAATCTGAAATCATGGTATCATTCTGAGATCAGGTGCTTATGTGAGTATGATTAAGAAGGAAACATCAGAGAGAGATCCAAGATGGCCGATTACTAGCAGCTCAGGATTGTAGCTCCCAATGAAAACGCAGCAACCAAGTGGATGCCACACTTCCAAACAAATTTTTGTTGCCCACAGACCAGGAGATTCCCAACAGAGGAGCCCCACAGGTCGCCGGCGTGGCTGTTTTGCCAGCACCCTGGCACAGCGGTTCTCGGTGTGGAGTAAACAGGACTGGGTGCCCTCTTGGTCGACGTTTGGAGCTCCGGGAAGGCAGAGTCGTCCATTCAGCTGATCGAAAAAGGGACTGAAGAGGGAAGCCAGACCGGAGATTCCCTGGCAGAAAAGCATCACAAATCTCAATGCTGCTGTTTCAGCCAGGGAGGTGGGTTGCCGCAGTGAAAATTACATAGATTCCAGTGCTGGGAATCAAGTTGGATGTCCACTCAGACTCAATTCAAAAGTCGGCAATTACAAAGACAGCAGGTGGATAGATTCCCAAGGATGGGAAGAAACCCACATAAGGGGGCTGAGAACACCCCAAATCAGAATGTCTCTGCTTCTACAGGGGATCACAGTTCCTCATCAGCAACAAACAAGGCCTGATGGAGAACGAGTGTGATGAATTGGCAGAATTAGGCTTCAGAAAGTGGATAATAAGAAACTTCTGTGAGCTAAAGGAACATGTTCTAGCCCAATGTAAAGAAGCTAAGAATCTTGAAGGGTTTGACGAGGTGCTAGCAAGAAGGGACAATTTAGAGAGGAACATAGGTGAATTGGTGGAGCTAAAAAACACAAGAAATCCATGAAGTATGTACAAGTTTTAACAGTAGAATTGATCAAGCAGAAGAAAGGATATCGGAGGTCAAAGACCAACTTAATGAGGTGAAACAAGAAGACAAGACTGGAGAGAAAAGAGGAAATGAGCAAAGTCTCCAAGAAGTGTGGGACTGTGTGAAAAGACCTAATTTACATTTGATAGATGTGCCTGAGTGTGATGAACAGAATGAATCCAAGCTGGAGAATATTCTTCAGGAGATTATCCAGGAAAGCTTTCCTAACCTAGTAAGTCAGGACAGTACTCAACTCCAGGCAATGCAGAGAGCACCACAGAGATGTTCCTCAAGAGGAGCAACCCCAAGACACACAGTCGTTAGATTCACCAGGGTTGAAATGAAGGAGAAAATGCTAAGGGCAGCCAGAGAAGAGGGGTCAAGTTACCCACAAGGGGAGGCCTATCGGACTCACAGCAGATCTCTCGGTAGAAACCCTACAAGCTAGAGGAGAGTGGGGGTTAATATTCAACATCCTTGAAGAGAACTTTCAACCAGGAATCTCATGTCCAGCCAAGCTAGGCTTCATGGGTGAAGGAAAGATAACGTTTTTTGCGAGCAGGCAAGTGCTCAGGGATTTCATCACCACCAGGCCTGTTTTGCAGGAGCTTCTGAAAGAAGCACTATACACGGAAGGGAGCGGCCAGTATCAGTCATCCCAAAAACTTACCAAAAGGTAGAGTATCGCCATAATGAAGAATCCATATCAAATGGTGGACAAGACGGCCAGCTAGCATTAAATGAAAGTATTAAACTCGCATATATCAATGTTAATCTTGAATTTAGGTGGATTGAAGGCAGACTGAATGGAAAGTCAAGACCCATTGGTACGCTGTATCCAGACAAATCTCACATGTAAGGACACACAAAGACTCAAAACGAAGGGATGGAGGAAGTTTCGCCAATCATGGAGAGAGAAAAAAGGAGTTGTAATTTTTATCTGACAAAATAGACTTTAATAGTAACAAAGACTAAAAGAAACAAGAACATTACATGATGGTGAAGGGATCAGTGCAACGAGAAGAGCTCATGATCCTATTATGTGTGCACCCAATGCAGGAGCACCCAGATACGTGGGATAAGTTCTTGATGACTTACAGGGAGACTTGGACTCCCGCACAGTAATAGCGGGAGACTTTAGCACTACATTGTTAACATTAGGTAGATGTCCTTGCTAATTTTCTATCTCGTTAATCTATGATTTGGGCTCAGACCTGGAACAAGTAAACTTAGCGGATATTTGCAGAGTTCTCCACCCCAGGTGCATGGGACGTACGTTTTTCTCCATATCATATTACACCCATTTTGGGAGTGACCATATGGTTGGAGGTAAATCACTTTTCAGCAATTGCATAGCATTTCAGATTTCAGTGAAATATTGGTTGGCCGTTTATTTTCTTCCTTCTTGTCTTTGTCGTTAATTATTGGCATAAAAAATCTTTAATACCTATTTTTAGATTGTATTCTAGCCTGGGCAATAGAGCAAGTTTCTCGTTCTCCCTCTTTTTCTTCCTCTTTCTTTTTCTTTTTCCCTATCTTTAAAAAAAAAAAAAAAAGGGAAACATAGCTGCAAAAGTGTTTTTCTGCTTGTTTGAAACTTAAAACACTCCAAAAGTATCATGGCACTCTCCTTGGTGACTGAAGCTAGAATATATGGCCTTGCCGCTTGCAGCAACAAAATGGTAAATCCCTTGACAAACTTAGGACTATGTAGACACTTAACTACTCTAGTCAGGGTTCCCTCATCCTGCATGTTCTGATCTTAAAGCTTTGGTCCACATGAGCTCATAAACCTTAGGGCCAGCTCGCAAACATTCCATAACCTTTCCTCAAATATGACCCTAGATTTGGAGAAGTAACAAACACCTGTCTATTAGATATGACACTGTCATCTGGGTCTCCTAGTCACCTGGACCACTATCAGACTTTTTCTGAATATTGAGAGAAACGTCTCAAGGGAAGACTTGGGATGGGCTAAGAATACCACTGGGGCTTTGTCTTCACTGGGTTTAAACTGTCCTCTATCCCTGGAAATGTTGGCGGCTTGTGAGCTCAAGCCTTGTATGCACCCAAAAAATTGGACATCTGGAAAAGCACTTGAACAGGAAGTCCATGGGACAGTTAATTCTATGACAGACAACTCTAAGGTAAAATAATATCTCCAAGTATCCTGAGTGGAAACTTCTCCATTTTTCTCAATCTTGTGGCATCCCTAAAGTTGCAAGAATAGATTTTAACTTCGTGAACAAGTAATGACACTTGAGAAACATGGATTTCAATTTCTTACAAGATAAACTTGGCTACCACCCTTAGTGAGTCAGGTGCTGCCTTTACCTGGTGAGAGGGCTTAGACAATATACTAGGGACGCTCAGTGTAAGAGTTCACTTCAGGTGGGAGAAACTGCATCTGCTTCAGATTTTACTTGAAAAAGCTGTTTAAGCTACTGCACATCTTGTCCAGCCCCTTTCTCCAGAAATCCTGGCTCCATGGAGAAGCCACAGAGATCATGGGAAAGGCCAATATGAGCTGCTTCAGGCTGATTCATACTGAGCGTGTTAGAGGGGATCATGATTGGAGTATTTCAAGAATAAACTCCTTGGTCTTACCTAACTCCCTTCGTTGCTTTTTCACAACTCATGACCATGTTAGAGAAATATAGCTGTTCTTATTCCTTCATTTTTAGAAATGTAGCTGTTTAAAAAAGAAAAAAGCTGTTCTTAATGGAGAGCCTGATTGCAGTCGGCATCTGAGTGCAAGGAGGCTGAGGCTCAGAAGGGTAGAGGGTAGCATCTGCCTGAGATTTGAGTATGGGAAACTGAACGTCGCATCCCATGGTGCAGAGGGAAGGAAAGCTGGTTCAGGCTTACCTGACCAGTCACTTCCTAATCCAAAATCCTGAAGTTGGGCCTTCAGGGAAGCATAACTTGATAACTAAGGGCATGAATGGCCTGAATGTGGAAGTCTGTCTTGGAGGGAGAACAGGACCCCCATCTGCAATCTGCATGTCCTTGGGTGTAGCTCTGGGTTCCATTGTTCCTTGGTTCCTTCTCATTTGCTGTAGAATTACCCCTGCATGCAGACTTGGTGGGAGCCTCCTGTTTTCAGAGCAGGCTTCTTGATGGTGTCTGCACCATCCTAGGTTGCAGATTCTACCTCCTAGTGGCTAGAGGAGCACCCTGTCAGGACAACTGGGTCTCATCAGATGAACCTGATGTTCATGAGTAACTCCTTGCTTGGCTGTTTGATTCAGGGTAAATACATGTGGTGAGTAACTTCCAATTGGCTCCCAGGAGGCTTTAGTGTTTGCTAACACAGAAGTATCCAGAGACCTCTCCAAGGTCCATGTAGGATGCCAGCATGAAATTCTTGCAATACCCAAGAGAGTCTTTCCTCTGAGTGACATAAGACTAGGGACAACAAGGGAAACCTCCAGAGGCTTGTATAAAACTCCAGGCCAGAACATGCACTGGTCTCCTGGGTAACACAGGAAAGGTAGTTGGTTTAGCTTTTTTAAAGCCTGTTATAGAAAAGACTCTCCCAGATAGAACAGTTGCCTTAGTCCTCAAAAGTATAACCCATATCCGCCTGTGATGCATGGCCAGTCTTGTTTGCCTCTACCCACTCTTACTACTGCAGCATTTTGCAGCAAACAGCCAACTCTACATTTCGCAGAAACATTGTAGTATGTGTGATTATGCTCAAAAAATTGTTAGAGCTACAACACCTTGTCCATACTTAAACTGGGCTCCTTTATCACTAACCGTAAATAGTCAAACTTCAGATTCAGGTGTCACAATCTTGCAAACTAAACTAGGATCAGAATTGTACCCATGCATGCTGCTGGTTGATGTGACAAGTGTCTTCTAAATTGTAAGGTGTTTTACCCTGTCTACTTACATGAAGGATGGCCAATATCCTGCAGATGTCCAAAGCTAAGGCTTCCTGTTGCTCTGTTCACACGTCCCTCCAAAAGCTATCTTCCAGCCATGGAGGATGACAAAAACATTGCCTCAAATATGGATACTTCTCCCAGTTCCTAGAGAATGTAATCTGTCACTAATGCCTCTGCAGTTAATCCACCAGGTAAAAGCAAGAAATGTAGCTGATGCATTAAGGATAAAATGGACTCATCTCCTGATAGATGGGAGGTTGGACACCTTGCAGGGAAGTGACCTGTCGGTTTCTCTAATACTAAGTCTCTTAAACTGAGGAGCAGCTTACAAGGCAAAACCAAGTGAGGCAGAAAAGCTGCTGTCCTAATGCTTCGAAGAATAAAATCCTCAAAGCTGGAGCCACGTGGTCTACCTGGGCTTGCTCTAAGCCCACAGCATGCAGTGAGAGACTTGTAGGCAGTACCTAGTTCTAGCTAAGTGACCAGAGGGGTATCTGTTTTGGTCACTCTGGTTGCCCACTGAGAGTCGGGAGGAAAGCCTTGGGATACATCACAACTGCCATGTGGAGCTCCACATCCAAAAACTCCCAAAGGGCCGGACTTCTTCCATGCATTCCTGATGTCAGGTTCATATGTAGGGGATGGGAAGAGATAGTGTTGAATTTCAAGTGCACAGAGGAAGGACCATTGCAGGCTCACCTGATTGCATCCCTCGGGGACCTATTCTAATTCCTGGGAAATCCTGATCTTTATCAGGCAACATGACTTGGCAGCTGGGGGCATGAATGTGGAAGACTGTCTTGGAATGTAGGGCTCCGGCGTACATTTCCTAGAGCATCTGTGTGTGCCACGACTGCTTGGTTGGTTCTCCCTCACCTGGACTGGGGAGATTCCCTGGGTGTGTGGACTTGATGGAAACTTTCTTGCTTTATCGGGCAAGCACCATGATGGTGTCAACACTGTCCTGGGTTAGATTCTCCACCCCTATTAGGTAAGGGGACACCGTCACAGCCAATCACTCCATCACCTGTGGCAGGATAAGCCTGATGAATGTCTGTGAAGCAACCATCATGGGGTTACCATTGCTGCTCCTGATATAAACAGACTTGTCGGAAGGGCCACCTAGATATATGCCCAGTGGCACTTCCTGATTTAGAAAAGGCAAAAAGCCTTTAGAATACCACAGTAATATTCTCACATAGGACCTCTGTATAGAGTTTCTACAATGCCCAAGGACCTATCTTTTCCATGAACTAAGGAACATAATTGACAGGTCCACAGAAAAGGAAAAATACTTCTGGGAACTTGCATGAAACTGGGTGTCACAATGCACTCTGGTCTTCTGGGTGATTTAAAAAGGATCTGTGGTTTTTCTTCATGGCCTGTGATAAACTACACACAGAACAAGACAGAACAGTAACTCTAGCCCTCAAGCATGACCATGTCCTAGAACGAACTCATGGTAAGTCCTGTATCTTGCATGTTTCCACTTGTTTCTAATCCTGCAGCACTTTTGCAGCAAGCACCCAACCTTGAATGTCTTCAGGCACCCGCTCTGATGTGCGTGTGTGATGCTAGTTATAATTACTAGAGACACAGCACTTTCCCTCCTTCACTTCTGCAAGTGCTTATAGATTCACAGATCATCTTAATCCATGTGTGATCCTCTTCTGAAGTTGGTCTGTATTACCCTATATTTGGAAGGTAGAAGCCCTTCTAACTAGAACTGTTACATGATCTCTGCATTTTATTGCTTTAGGGCAAGACATCCATGTTCAACTAGTTATACTTCAGATGCTTAACTGGCCTCTTATCTGGAAGACATTGTCCACATTCAGTGAAAAGTACTTGAAGACATAAGCAGGTGAGTTCACTGCTTTAAGCAGTAAACTTACCCTTCTCATAAAATGAGCAATTAGGATAGTACTCACGTTTCCTTGGAATGAAGGTTCTTAGTTAGAAGTTCTAAACTCTCTCCAGGTCCCTACAGAATCAGCTTTGTGACCTCCTACAGAAGTTCAGGGACCAAAAGGCAAGAGGGAAGATCTGCTACTGTCCTCTATGACTTCACATTGTGACATCAGCTGTTGTTGTCCCAGGGCAGAAACAATGTGTTCATGGGGATCATGGCAAGGTGAGGGCATCTGGTGAGATGAGATAGTCTTCCCTCAGCTTCCATGGACGAACCTGGGAAGGGGCCAGCCAGGGTCTTCCAAACTGTGCCAGCCTTGATGAGTTCTGTCGGCACTGATCTGACCCTCGGTTCTGGGCTCAAGTGTTTCCCTATTACATCATGTGAGGTGGCAACCACGCAAGAGTTAAGTGTCCATCCTGAAAGCATGTTCTGAGGAACTGACATCCAAATTCCAGCCAAACTCTGGTTACAGACTCTGTAGGTCTAGATCCTGAAAGGGACATGCCTTTTCTCCTCCAACTGCACCGATAAGATGATTCAAAAACCTGGCACTTCCTGATCAGAATCTGCTCCTGTGGGGCATGTGTCAGTGACTTTAATGCTAACTCTCTGGACTGGGGAGAGTTCTGTAAAACCCACAGAACTCTGCCTAAAAGTAGTTTAGGTACAGGGCCACGTGGGGTAAGGCTGTGGGTCCCTTGCCTGGCTCAAGCTCAGAACGAATTGTTTGTATAACTATTGCATGGATCATTCCCCACCTTCTGTTCTATAAAACATCACTTAGTAAGCTCAAGGCAACTTCAGGTCCAAATCCTGACCTTCTAATGTATACTCCCAGAGATGGATTCAGACATACTCATGCCTGTCCATTAAACAAATGAGCATGATGACTGTGTCTGCTGGTGTCTGGGCCATGGGTATCTTCAGAAGGCTGAAACCCGCTCAAGAGAACACGGGATGAAGCTGAGGATACCTCCGGGACTTTGATTCTCTGGCTGACCTCTGCTCTGAGGGCTTGACCGGCCCTTCCCCAGTCCTCACTGCTCAGATTCTGATGGGCTCGGGCCCTGTGGATAGCAAAAGGATCAAAAGAACATGCCAGACAAGCCATCGAACAAGAGAGTCACAGCACCGTTAGAACCATCCTTCCACGTGGAACCCCCAACTGGCAACATCTACTCCCACCCCATTGACAGAACTCTGCCTCCCTTTCCTCATGTTTTTTGGCCTCTCCAAGGTCATGTGCAGCCCTTTCCAAGTTTGGGAGCTCCCAAATGACAGGGAATGACAATTCAGATACATATGGTCTTGATTCATGAGACGAAAGCTTAGTTGTGTCACCCTTGACCATTGTGGCACTTCTTCAGTTAAGATTCTTCCAAATACTATCTCCTGGAGCCCTCTCCTTCAGTATGAGTTTGTCAGGTGGGGAAAACTGCATTCTAGCTTTTGACTTAAAACTGAAACTGCACTTACATTCTTCTCTGGCTTCCTCTTGTTCGCCTTGCCTGGGAGGCCTGGGAGCCTCATAGAGGCTAGTAACAAGCTAAGACAGAACTAAGCTGTATCAAGTTGGATGGGGTCACATCTTGTTACACTCAGTCTAGAAGGATAAGTGATGAAATTTTACTCTCATATCTTCAATATTCTACATCTATCTTCTGTGCTTGTTAAATCCTGAAATGCAGTTGTGTCCTTAATATAGAGACAAAGGAATTGCTCTCAGCAACTAGGCACAGGTTGAGGCTCAGAAGGGGTAGTATCTGCCTGAGGCCCCAACATGGGGGGCTGAACCTCGGGTCTCATAGAGCAGGAAAAGGGCTGTTAGTCTCACCTGACCAGTCTCTGGGGCCCCTTGTTTCTTAGAAATCTTTAAACTTACCTCTCGGGTGAGAAGTAATTTGGTTACTAAGGGCATGAATATTGACCTACAGGGACTACAGGGCTCCTGTGTACTGGGCCTCTGTCACTGGGTACCATTGCTCTTTGCGTTCTCTCTCCCACTTTGTGGAATCCACCTGTGGGTACAGAATTGGCAGAAGCTGCCTGTCGGGCAGGTCTATCACTTATGGCAGCACTGTTCAGGCTGGATTTCTCCTACATGGGGTAAGACACCTTGTCCTTGCCACTGTGTTGGATGGACTGGATGATGAATGTTCATGGACAACTCTTCTGATTTGCCTTTGCTTTGCCAGCATAAATGAAGAACACCCATGAATAGGAGTCCTGTCTGATGCTCCAGGCACTGTTAGTAACTGCAAACAGTACTGTCTAAGGTTGCATTTTAATATAGAATGTCAATATTGAACTTGGGGAGGTGGCCATTTCCTTAAGGCTAATGGCATAATGCATAAGTCATAACCTCAAGGAAGGCAATGTTCTGGGGGGCTTGTGCAAAACTAGGTGGGATTACACAATGCACTGGGTGACCTGAAAAGGGTCCTGGTATGACTTGATATACTCTTGTAGAAGACATCAACCACATAGAACAGAAGCTCTACCCCTACCCCTCAAGTAAGCCCGACTCATAGCCAGCGGTTGACTCTTGTTTTTTCTAATCTACTGTAAGCTGATCATAATCATAGTACCTCTTGACATGTGAAAGAATTCTGCTAACCTTTTTGGTATGAAATAACCTGTAAATAGTCAAATTGTTACAAGTGCAATTCTCCTGGACTACTTTAATCAGGATCTGAATTGCCCATATCTGTGGCTGGTTCCTATGACAAATGTCCCTTTTAAATCGTAGTTTTCATCTTGTTTCCTGGCTATGCTACTTCCTAAAAAATGGCTGATACTCTGTAGATCTCTCATCCCTACAGTGGCCACATGTTCCTCTGTTCCATATGTCCCTCTGTTCCATATGTCCCTCTAAAGATCTGTCTTCACTATTTCCTGGAATAGGTGGGTGTCTTGCTCTCCTGTTTCAGCTTTTTTTCATTTGAGAATAACTTCACCCAAAACTTGGAGGCTGGGTACAGTGGCTCATCCCTGGAACCCTGGTGCTTTGGGAGGCCAAGGCGGGGAGAATTGCTTGAGCCTAAGAGTTCATGATCAGCCTGGGCAAAGTAGTTGAAAACTGTCTCCACCAAACAAACACCTAGCCGGGTGTGGTGGCATGTACCTGTAGTCCCAGTTACTCGGAAGGCTGAACTAAAAAGATCACTTGAGCCCGGGGTTGAGGCTGCCCTAAGCTACGATCATGCCATTACACTCCAGCCTGGGCAACAGCAAGACCCTGTGTCAAACTTGGAGTAACACCAAGGACTCCATCTAGAACCCAGACGATGCTTCCTATGTACTTGTGGCACCGAGTACTGGGATGAAAATAGGCTGAGTCACCAGGTACTACCTTTGCAAAACAATGAGTTAGCTGCAGGCATTTCAACTGTAGCTGTGAACTGGGCTGCAACCTCAGTGCCCTTCTGTCTCTTCCTTTCCTAGACCCTCTCAATACAGGAGGCTTCCCCTTAAATCTGACTCTTAATATTGAGCACAACTTACTGTCCTTACATGAGAGTGAGGAGTGTATGTGGAAACAGGAAAGCTCAGTCTCCCTTGACACTGACCTGATCACGTACCTGATACCTCTCGGGCGAGCCCCTCATCCGGCTGTGACCTCTAGGAGACACTTGTAATATCACATACTATCCTGAGCCAAATATTTCTGGAATCAAAAGACAAATAACAGCTGATGATGCCACCGTAGGGTTTCTAATTTGTTCCCCTTCTTGAAGGTGATGTCTGAGTGGGCCTCAGAATGAGGTCCTTTCAACCTGGGGATCAGGTGGGCAGCCACTAGACTTCTTAGCCATCATGAACTTCTCAGAGCCAGTTTTTAATTGCTCACCACTAGGGCTCTCCCTGAATGGCCATCTCTAGATATACATGGAGTATTGCTTTCAAATATGGATACTTAAATGTAATTACAACCAAGTCTTTTCAGCATGGGTGGTAGTCACAAGTCTGATCTCCATAAAGATCCCCATGTAGCTCATCAGAACTGTCTAGAAAGGGTACTTGATGCAAGGTTGAATTGCAAAATACCCCTATCTTATTTCTGTATCTGCCATGGCCTTATTCTTTGAGCTTCCTGAAGATAATGAAAGGAACTCTTCTGTTCACAACAGTCAAGATTCAAAGACTAAACTTCTATCCCAACTGTAGATCCCTGGAGACCATCTGGGGAGATCTCTCTATGGAGGAGACAAAGTGCTGGAATATCCACCCCTCCCAACCATGCAGGATGAAAATCCCAAAGAATGGATGCTACATCAGACACTGCCTCTCCTCCCTGTTGGCGGGGGAGTGCATTAGCTCAGGTGCTACTAAAAATTCTTGTTAGCCTGTCAAGGCAAGGTAAACACAGGTGACACATCAGATGACTTCGATTTCAACATGAGGCTGAGGATCTTGCAGTGAAATAAGCGCTCACAGGCTTTATTGCTTGCTTCTCTAATAATGACATAAGGAAGCCTTGAAAGGCCAAACTGTGATAGAAGGGCCTGTCTCATTGCAGCCTCAGCTCAAAGGGGGGAAACTTTCTCATGAATAGCAAGGTCCACTTGGGCTTGTTTGAGCTTAGAGCAGGCTGTGAGGTGGGGCCTTGGGCCAATAAGCCAACCCTGGCACTGCCAGAGTCTGATCTTGGCTCATCGTGATTATGTGCTCTGAGAATTGGATTATGGGGCCTTGAAATACCACAGCTGCCCCACAGAGCCCTATGTATTCAAAATGCTTGGCCAATAAAAGGTCTTATCTGTATGAAGGTGGTATAAACAAGGCATACTGACTTCAGCCAGGTAGGGTCTTTACCTCTACCTTCCAAGCACTTCTGCCACCTATAAAAACAGGATTGGGTTCTGATGGCTAAATAGAATCTGTGACTTGACACAGGATGGTGAGTTCCTAGCGAAAGGACTCTGACCCTGGACTCCACTGGTTCCTTGAGTGCAGGCCCTGGTAGAACAGTAGCTATTAAATGTGTTCAAGATCAGAGTGAGATGAAGGCATCTAGCGAAATGCTACTTTCATAGCTCGTCTGGATGAGCTGGGTGTTCGGCCAGCCTTGATTGGGCTTCGGCGTTGTCTGACTTTGTCTAGGCTCTCCCTTTGCCCTATGGCATCTGGTATGGTGGCAGCCACATCAGGGTGGCAATAAGCATCCATCCTGAGACTGGTGACTGAGAAACTGACTCTAAAAACCTAGTCAAACTCCTGTTGACCCTACAGGCCTAGATCTGAAAGGGCCATGGCTTCCTTGCCTGTCTGTACCTGGGCTACGATTCTATGGCCTGGCGTTCACGTGCAGGAAACCTTGCTTTGCCGCTAGCAAGAACAAGTCTCGATGACCTCAGCATTATTCCTCAGTAACATCAGGGAATGTCTTTGTAGGAATAAGCTTCCCTCGAATATGAGGCCATGTAGGGTGAGGCTGGGTGTCCCTTGCCTGACTAGGGCTCAAACCAGTTGGTGACATCAGACATTATGTCATTTCCCAACTGCTATTCTTCAAAACCTTGATCTGGGTGAACTAGGATGTATGAGCCAGAAATACCATCTTCTGTCTCTAGAGATCATATTAGACAAGTGCCTGTTTGCTACAGACAGCATGGCATGGTCCAGGTCCACTGGCTTCTTGGGTCACCTGGGCTCTTTTCATGAACACCGGAACAACTTGCTCGAGAGAATCGGGATAGCTGTGAAAGACACCTGGGGCTCCGTGTGGTTGGTAGAGATGTGAACTCGCAAGGCTCGACTACCTCCTCCATGTTCATCCTTGGTGTCGGCTGCTGAAGAAGCTCTGTGTATTAGGTTGGCACAAAAGTAGTCATGAGTTTTGTCATATTACTTTCAATGGCAAAAGCCACAGTTGCTTTTGCACCAACTTAAAACCTAAATGGTCAAGAGACTCGGTCCAGACATGTGATGGGATAAGAGGTCCATGGGACACAGGTCATCTTTCCACATCGAATTCCCAATACGGGGATCCTGGGAACCTCTGCCTAAGGGTAGAGTTTCCTCTTACGTTGAAAGATGCTCTGCCTTCTGTGTCTCTATAGTCAGACCTCCAAGGTCACAAGCAGTCCTGCAGCTTTACCCGTGTTCAGAGGTGGAGCTTCTGAACAAAAGGTAATGACAGAGCAGACACAGATCTTCCATTCCCTGCAGGCCAGTGAA
Organism: Cacajao melanocephalus; assembly: GCA_963573385.1. Classification (NCBI taxonomy): domain Eukaryota; kingdom Metazoa; phylum Chordata; class Mammalia; order Primates; family Pitheciidae; genus Cacajao; species Cacajao melanocephalus. Next base: position 108,323 of record CAUYLG010070563.1, read on the forward strand.
TTCTCTCCTGCCACCATGGCCACTGAGGAAGCCAAGGGTTTTCTCTAAAGAACAGGGATCTGGGAGACAAAGTTGAGGGACTTGGAAAAAGAACTTGCTTCAGGGGAACAGAACTGCCTGTATTATGATCTAGGTTTTGACTTAATCTGTAAAGCTGCTATTCTACATCCCAGGCTTCTCTTGATTCCTCCTAGCTCCTGGAGGAGGAAGCCTTGGGAGCCTGATGGGAGGCCAACAGGGAACTTCTAAGCCAATCAAAACTGGGTCTTGAGTGGGAATTGTGGCTCATGACTGCCTACCTAAAGTGTAGGGAATGAAGCATCTTGCATTCTTCTCCCAGCTTGTTAACTCGATAATCTTGTCAAAAACAGAGCTGTGTGCTTAGTAAAGAGGCCAGTGAGGAACTGCCCTTGGCATCTGAATACAAGCAGAGGGTAGTGTCTGCCTCAGACTCCAGCAGGGGAAACTGAACCTCAGGCCCTGGGGTCCAAAAAAATGCTGCAGACTCATCTGACCGGTTCAGGAGGATCCCTCCACAGTTCCTTCGGAGAAAATTTGAACTCCTTCCATAGGTAAGAGTTAGCAACTCGGAGCGAAGGTGGAAATCTGTCACCGGAGTGCAGGGCTCTAGAGTCCTTCCTGGACACCCACTTCCTAGGCTGTCCTTGTGGGTGCCATTGCTTCTGGAGTCTCACTGGGTATGTAGACTTCACAGAAACTTCCCAGTTTTGTCGGGCAAGGAGCTTTCTGGCTTAGCACTGTCGTCCTGGATTAGATTCTCCACCACTATTGGATAGGGGAATACTTCACAACCACTGTTGCCTGTGTCAGTGGACCTGCTGCTGAATGTCAGTGAAGCACTCATCCTGAGTTTGACGCTGCTGCTGCCAATGTAAATGCAGACTTGTAATGAATGAGAGCCTTTAACTGGCCCTTTGGGCACCGATTAGCAAAACCTTCAGAACAGAGGAATATATTCATGTAGAAGGTCAACGTGAAATTCTTGCTATAGCCGAGATTTCCCTTTCCTTGAACTAAGCGACATGGACTAGTCGGTACCATAAAACAGTAAGACATGCATAAAACTACGTGGGCTACAGGGCACACAGTCTTCTGAGTGGCTTGGAAAGTGTGTCTCGCTCTTTTACAGAAAAAACCAGGACAGGAGCTTTATCTTCATGTATTCTACAAGTGACCCATGGCAAGTCTTACATGCTTCTGCCCACTCCTGTTCCTGCGGCATTTTTGCAAACGTCTGACCTCAAATGTGGGAATGCATCATATGTACATGTGATGTTTTTAGTTACTAAAGATGGCACTTCTATCAAACTGAGCCCCATTATTACTAAATCTGTGGGTCCTCAAACTTCCAATTATCAAGCATCAGAACTCTTGACTACACAAATGAGGATCTAAGTGTCACAACATTTGTGGCTAGTCAGTATCACAAGTGTCCTTTAAATCAGTTTTTTATCCCGGTCCTATTCCTCCTACATAGGATGACATCGTGCAGATGCCCACAGCTCAGACGCTTCCTGCTCCTGTTCACGTGTCCTCCCAAAAGTTCTGTCTCCCAGCCGTGAATAACGGAGGATAAATACTGCCTCGTATACTCTTTCCTCCAACCTCCTGAGAAGTATGTGATCTCAGTTACCACTTAATGCCTCTGTGGCTATTCCACCAACGAAATTGAGAAGTAGCTGACATGTAAAAAGATGAAATAGATTAACAGATTGGAAGCCTTGCAGTGAAATGAAAGTTCTCAATGGGCTTATCTAGTCTGTCCTTAACTTTTCCGAGAATTCTAGAAGGTAAAGCCAGGTGACAGCATGAAGACTAAAGGATGCTGTCCTGATGTGGGTTCAGCTCAGAGGAGGGCCTTGCTCTTCATGGTCCATCTGGGCTGGCTTTTGAGCCCAGAGCAGGCAGGCAGGCAGGGGGAGGGCTATGGCAGTGCCAAGGTTTGTGTATTAGCTAGAGGAGTCTGGTTTTTGTTACTTTGTGGTCTGAGTCAGTGGATAATAGAGCCATATCCCAACTGGGAGACATAGCTCAACTGCCCCATGGGGCCCTCTATTTAACTTTATTGGTCAATAAAGGATCTGTTTCTATTCTGTACACATAAGATGTTGTGAATGGTGGGCACTGATTTCAAGTGGAGTCTTCACCTTCGGGACCTTTAAGCATTTCTGCCACTTACCAGGAAGGTAGGATCTTAGAGGTGGTCTATACCAGCCTTCTCAATCATGTCTTTAAATTTTTATGACCAGTTAACCCAGAATGGTGGATAACCTGCAGGACTCTGACCCTGGACTCCTCACTGGTTCCTTGAGTGCAGGCCCTGGTAGAATGCTCCTTGGCAAGAAGTCAGTGAAGATGAAGAGCTTCTTGGGTGTCCTCTAGAGGTGCACATGAGGGTGTTGCACAGCTGGGGCTGCTGCCTGGTGATGTGCGTCTTTCGTCTATCGTGATTCTTCTCCCTGTTTTATGTCTGAGGGGGATAAATGTGTGAGACCCTTGAATGGTTTATTTGCTTCACTGACATACAGAATCTAAAAACATCCACCTACAAACCCCATCCATAGATGTTAGGAAAACTGAATCTCCACTTATGAAGATAATTTTCAGGTTTCTTCTATTCCTGGAAAATGCTAAAGATCTGTAAATTGTTTTTAATGTATTGTGGTTTTTGACTGTTCTAAATTTGCCTACACTTGGTAGATGTTTCCTGAACTGGAACGTGGTTAACTTGATCCCAAACCCTATACATTTCATTGCTTCAGGGTGAAACACCCATGCTTATCTAGCACTTTTCCTTCCCTGGAGGAAAAATTAGACCCTTACCTCAAAGACATTTTGTTATACTTGAGCACTCAAAGAATACATAGATGCAATGTCTTCTAGCTGAGTTCACCGTTCCAGGCAGTAAGTTTGCCCTTTTATTGTGATTCTTTGTTTTTATTAAAACTGTTTCCATAAGAAAACATTCTTACCCAAGAGTGAATGTTTTGAGCAACACTTACCGTGTTGGTGAAGAACCGGTGGTTCTGTAGCTTCCCAGGAAGCTCAAGGACCAAAAGCCAAGAGGGAAGAATCCATTACTGTCCTGACTTCACACTGTGGTATTGGCAGTGGCTATACTTAAGGACAGATGCCAAATGTGTTGATGACGAGATGAGGGCATCTAGTGAAACAATCATTCTTATCACTTCCATGGATGAGCCTTGGGTATTGGCCAGCCAGGGTTTCCTAAACTATCAGCCTTAATTGAGGCTCTAGCACCAATGCTTGGCCCTTAGCTTCAGGTTCTAGTGTTGACCTATAATCTCAGGTGAGGTGACCACACAAGAGGGCATCCATCCTGAGTGTGGTCTCTCAGATGGACATTCACGTTCCAGCCCAAATCTCTAGTAATGGACTCTGTAAGTCTAGATCTGAAAGGGACATGGCCTTCTCAGACTGAGATGACTCTAAAACCTGGTACTGATATCTTCCCAACTGCAATCTGCTCCCATAGGCATGTCAGTGACCTTAACTCTTAACTCTAGGTAAAACTTACAGCATTTATCCCTGAAAGTGTTACAGTTCTCAAGTATAAGCCTATATGTAGGGGGAAAGCTTGGGAGTTCCTTACCTGACTTGGGTTCATGAACCAACTTCATACTCTTCCACTACTTATGTCTATTCACCTTCTGGACTTAGCCTCATCTGAGTGAGCTCACAGTAACTTCAGAGCTAGAAACAAGATACTTAATATGCCCCTGGCAACTGATCCAGGTATAGACCCATGCTTGTGGATTACTCAAGTGAGTATGACATCATCTTTGTCTGTATCTGGGGCCAGCTCCTGAATTTTGGGAGAACCTGCCTGCGGGGAGCATGGAATGGAATAGAAGACACCTTAAGGCTTTGATTCTCTGGCTGCTCACATGTGTGCTTGACTGGCCCTTTCTTCACTTTCCTTGATACACATCCTTGGGGGTTCAAACCCTGTATGTACCCAAGGAATTGGTTGCTCCAGACAGGGAATGGAACAGGAGGTCTAAGACCACTGGAAGTATCCTTCCACATGAAATCCCTATTCTTAGGTTGGGAAGAGAACCTAAGAATGTGGATGCCCACAGGTTGATGGTTCCTACCCCACTGAAAGAACCCAGCCTCCCTTTTCTGAATCACCTTGTGACCTCTCCAAGGTATAAGCTATCTAGTGGGCTTTCCTGACTTGGAATAAAAGCTCCTGAATGACGTCTAAGGCTCATACAGGCTCTGATCTATTTCCAGACAGATCAAGCTCAGCTACCAACCTTGACCACTGAGATAGTATTTCCTTTCTCATGTAACTGGGAAGGAGGCTCTAGGAGACATAATACTGGGGATTGAGAAGGAGCTGGACCACAAGGGTTCAGAAGGAAGTGTATACTTATTATATTCTAGGCTTTGACTTGGAACAGCTCTTTGAGTTTTCTTAAACATTTCTCCTGGTTCTTGCTCATTTTGGTCCTCTCAGCTCAGTCAGAAGCCTGGGAAAGGCCAAAAATGAGCTTGCTCAGGAAGAACCATGCAGATCCAGGTTGGAGGGATTCATGACTTACGACTCTTGGCATACTACTAGAAGGTAAGCAATGAACACTTACTGCATTACATACATTCCCAGCATCTAATTGCTCTGCTGACTAAAATTCTCACCATGTCTTCAGGGAAATGCATCTGTGTCAATGCCAAACCTGGCAAGAAACTGCCCTTGGCATCTGGGCATAGGAAAGCTGAGGCTCAGGGCAGGGAGTGGCATCTACCTTAGACTCATATGGTAAACTGAACCTCAGGACTCCAACAGTGTGGAGGGAAAGAACAGTCCACAGGCTCATTTGTCCCCTGCCCCTTAGTTTTGTGAGAATCTCAACATGTTTCTCAGATGCAGTACTTTGACAACTGAGGGTATGATGGAAATCTGTCCCCACAGGAGTGTGGGCCTCCAGCGTATACTTACTAGGGTGTCCCTGTGGGTGCCAGTGCTCCCTGGTTCTTCCTCACCTGGATTCTGGAGGCTACCTCAGTGTGTAGACTTGGTAGGCAAGACCCTTACTTGTATCAGCACTTAATTCTCCACTACATTGGATAGGGTGCATCCCCTGTCGGGAAGGGACCTGACAAATAGTCATGAAGGGCTGGCCCTTGTCCCAGTATGAACATAGATTTAAGTCAACAGCAGACCCTTCAAACACTTCCTAATTAGCAAAAACTAAGCAAAGAACTTTCAGAATACTAAGGTAACACTTCCATATGGAAGGTCAGCATGGAATTCCTGTGAAACCTGAGATTCTCCTTTATTTTGAACTTAGGTGACATGGACAAGTCAGCCCCCTGGGAGAAGTAAAAACATCTGGGGACTTGTGCCCTGTGCAGTTTCATGCACCATGGACTGATCTTCTAGTGACGGGAAAGGGGCTATTTTTAGCTGCTTCCCAGCCTGTTACAGAAAATCTAAAAGGAGCCACACAGAATAGTTTCAGCATTCAAGTATGACCCATCAACTAATTCAATACAACTCTTATGACTTCTATATCTGCAGCATATTGCCACATACATCCAAATTCAATCTTCATAGTAGTATCTAATAGTCATTAGAGATACAACACTGATTGTACCTCTCAGTGCAGTGGTAAAGGAGTTGTGTGCAAACTTTGAATTCTCAAAAGCATCAATTTTCTTAGACGATGTAAATCAATACAAATGGTGGCCCTATACATGTGGCCAGTTGATCACAAGTGTTCCTTAATCATAGGGTTTTTCAGCTTTTACTGTAGTCACACTCATCTATGAATGACAGATATCTTACAGATGCATGGAGCTCTGTAGAGGCTTTCAGTTCCTCTGTTCACACACCCCTTGTGTTCTGTAGAAAATGGAAGAACAGACACTGCCTCAGACTGCCCACCCCACCCCCAACCATCCCCAATTCCTGTAAAAACATGTGACCTCAGTCACCATCTAATACCTTTTTGGTGATTCTGCCAAGACAGAGCAAGAGAAGTAGCTGACATGTGAAGGATGAACTGAAGTAACTGCTAAGGTGTTGGAAAGCTTGCATTTAAATCTCTTGGTAGGTTTCTCTAGGCCTCCGTATCTTCCGTGTTTTCAAAGGAGTCTAGAAGGTGAAGCCAGGTGATGGCAGAAAGACTGTTGATGCCCTCTTGGCTCAGAGGGCCTAATTCCTCAAGCTGAAGTATACCTAGGCTTGAGACAGGCAGGTGAGATAAAGTGGCCAGAGGGGTCTGGTTTTGCCACTTCCTGGTGACATGCTGAGAGTCGGTGCAAGACCCCAGAACCTTAGGAGATGAATTGCACCTGCAGCATGGGCCGTACTCAAAACATTTTTGGTCAGTAAAGAGTTGCTCATTTTCCTCATGTTCATACTGTTCTCTCCATATGAAGGTGGTATGAATAGACAGGGTCCAATTTCAGGTAGAGTCTTCATCTTGATAACCTCTAATCACTTCTGCCCACCTGCTACAAAAGAGCTACACTAACCCTACCCACCATGTGTGAAGTTTTGACCAGCTAATCCAGAATGTAGGATAATCCATAAAACAATCTAGACTCCTCACTGGCTCCCCTCTGAGAAGTCTCTGGTATAAGAATCCTTGTCAAGAAGCCTAAATGTTGAGGGTAGCTGTTAGGGTTTCTGATCAGAGGCACATGCCAGTGTGTCCCATCACTGAAGATGGCTGAGATTGCTATGGTGAGGCTGAGACTCTTTGCTTAGTCATAGTTCCTTTCTTCGTGGCTACCACGTAGTATAAATGTTTAAGGATCCTTAAACGGTCTTTTTATTTCACTGAATTCTCTTAACATACCGAAGGGGCTTATAACCTAGCAATCTAATTCCATAATTCAGCCTATACTTAATGAAAAGCTTTCAAGTTTCTTTTTCCCCACTACAACAAGCATTATAAACTCAAGGTGGCTCAGGTACTGGTGGCCATAAAGGAATCTCTTCCTCCATGACTCTACACTGAGCAGTGAATCTCTGGCCAAAAGAGTGTTTTAAGGAGATAAGAGGGAGATAAAGGTATCTAGTTAAGTATCCTCCCCATGGCTTGTATGGATGAACTGGAGATACAGCCAGCCTCGATTTCCAAAGGTGAGCCAGTCTTTATTGGGTTCTAGTGTTGATCTTCTGTTCTAGTCCCTTGATTAGGTTTCTCTTGTCTATCAAATGCAGAGAAAAAATGCTAAGAATTCTACAGTGGGAAGCTGGATGAAAGTGGAGAGACCACTGTCCTAATGGTCTTGGCTCAAGAGAGCCTCACTCTTCAAGGTCCAATGGGGCTTGTTTTTCACCCAGAGCAGGCAACAAGGTGAAGCCTGGGATAGGGTCAGGCTTCATGTATTGACTGGTGGGGTTGGGTTTTTGTCACTTCATGGTCACCTGATGAGTCATGTGGAGGAAGCCTGGGGAGATGTCTCACAACTGCCCCATGGGTCTCCATGTATTCAAGACACACTTCTGGTTGATAAGTTGTCTTTTTCATACGTTCCAACTATTCTGTACATATAAAAATGGTATGAGTAAAAGACAGCATCTGACTTCAGGTAGTCTTCACTCTGACTTCCAAGTCCCCTCCCTACCTGCCAGGAAGGTGGGTATCTTGGATCTACACTAGCCCTACCCACCATGCGTGTCTTCCTTGTCATGACAGGCTAACCCAGGATACAGGATAACCTATAAGATCCAGAATCGGGACCCCTCACTGGTTTTTTAAAGCCTCCAGTAGAATGCTTTTCACCAAGAAGCTACTGAAGTTGATGGGTATCTTAGAGGTTGTCTCTAAGAGGCACATATAAGGCTGTGAAGTTGATGGGTATCTCTTAGATGTTGTCTCTAGAGGCACACATGTGGGTGTCCCACTGCTAATGGGCCAATGAGTAGGATAACTGTTTACAATCCTTTAAATGGTGTAGGGTTTGAAACCTGTCATCTTGCAAACTTGTGAATGTTAGAGGAAGTATCTCACCTTGAAAGACTGAAGTATTCTTTCCACTTCTGAAAAGCACTATGGACTCACACATTTCCTCAGTGTATGATCCTCTTGATGAGTCTAATCCATCCTACATCTGGATAATAGATGCCCCCTTCAAACTTGAATTGACTTTAATATGTCCCAAAACCATGCATTCCATTGCCGTAGGGCAAATCACCGTGTTCTATTTTTTTTCCCCAGACCCAGTCACTTAGTTTTATCTAAAACTTTGTACATTTAGCAGGGAATCTTTGAACATCTAGGTGCCAGGTGAATTCACTGCTTATGGCAGTGAACTTTTCATAAAACTACATGGAATTACATAATCTGGCTTTCTAAAACAGATCTTCACCCAAGAGTGAAGGCTCATTCTGAATAAGGCTCACTCTGAATAATTATCTTGTTTAGGTCCCTACAGATCAGTTTGTTCTGTTGCTTCCCAGGGAAGACTGGAGACTGGCAAAGGAAAAATAAGAAAATGCCCACCTCTAAATGACCCAAGGTGGGCCATCCTTCCCCTTTCTTGCAAGGAGGAAGAATCTGTCTTCCATGATCTCATATTGTGGAGTTAGCAGTGGCTGACCTTTGGGGAGAAACTCATTGGGGATCAAACCGTTGAAAGGTGTCTAGTAAAATTCTCAGTTCATCTCCCTTCCAATTCCATGAACAACCCCAGAACTGGGCTTCCCAAAGTTGGGCCAGGCTTTAAGTGGGCTCCATCAGCATTGTTTGGTCTTTTGTGCTAAGCACGAGTGTTGCTCTGTATCCTCAGGTGAGTTGGTGACCAAGCAGGAGACCGAACATCTGTCCTAAAACTATGGTTACTAAGGGACTGACTTTCAAATTCTAGCTGAGATCTCTGGATATTGACTCTGTCGGTGTGGATCTGAAAGGGACATGATCTTCTCTTAGACTATACCGGCAGAGAAAAACTTGACAGCGTCTGCCAATTCCAAGTCTGCTTATGTAGGTGTACATTGGTGACCTTGACTGTAACTTAGGGAGAAATTCCATGATGATGCTAAGTTATGGTTCTCAAGTACAATACCCACGAGGTAAGTCTGGATATCCCTTGCCTAGCTCAGGATCAATTGTTCATATAACTCTATCATTCAGATCATTCATCTCCACCTCTGGTCTTGGAACCTTATCTGGGTGTCAATTTTGGGGCCAGAAATTTGACCTTTAGCATGGCTGTAGAGACGTCAGATATAGACCTATGCTTCTCTATTAGACAACAGAGCACAACTACTGTCTGGTGTCCAGGGCCACCACCTCCTCCTTGTGAATGTTGAAAAGCTGCATCTCAGGAGAGCATGGGATGGAACTGAGGACACGTCTGGGGCTTTGATTCTCTATAGATAAGTTTATTGGGCTTAACCAGCCCTTCCTTCATGGTTTTTAATACTCATCCTTTGGAGGCTTAGCTTCTTGTGGGCTCAAGTTGTATGTGCTCTCAAAGGCCCAAAATAACATTGCAGACAAGCCATTGAACAGGAAGTCCAAAGAACCATGAGAAGGATCCTTCCACATGGAATCCTTTGTTGGTAAGAGCCTGGGAACTTCTATGCCCAAGGGTTGAGGGATACTACCTTATTGGCAGAACTCTGCCTCCCTTTCCTCTTGAATTTTCTTGTGGCATCTCCAAGATCAGAAGCAGTTTTATCGCCTTTCCTAGGTAGAGGGTGGGGAAATTTACTTCTGGAGTCCTGGTTTGGTAGTGGTGAATTCTCTCAGCATTTGTCTGAAAGACTTTCTCTCATTTGTATCCAGCAAAACTAAGCTTCATAAAATTCTTGGCTGACAACTGATTCAGGAGGTTAAAGATTGGGGGCCCAATTCCTTCTGGCTTGCAAGGTTTCTGATTAAATCTGCTGTCAACGTATAAAGGGAAACGTATCAGATTATCAGATGCTTTTGTCTGACAGCACTTAAGATTCTTTTTCATCTTGACTTTAGATAACCTGATGACTATGTGCCTAAGTGATTTTTGCGATGAAGTTTTCAGGTGTTTGAAACTTGTGTTTGGATGTCTGTATCTCTTGTAATGCCATGGAAGTTTTGCTCAATTATTTCCTCAAATATGTCTTCCAAACCTTTAGAAGACCTTTTTCCCCTGACCCGGTCACTTAGTTTTATCTAAAACTTTGGATACCAGGAATACCAATTCTTAGGTTTGGCCATTTAACATAATCCCAAACTTCTTGGAGACCTTGTTCATTTTTTAAAAAGTTCCTTTGTCTTTGAATGATAGAATAACATCTGAAGCACAATACATATTGACTCACAGCAAGACAAAGCTTAGCTACCACCCTTGGGTCAATTCAGGTGGGGCATTCTCTTATGTCTTTGGGGAGAGGGCTCTGAGAGACTCAGTAGTTGAGGTGAGGACTTCGGCCATGAGAATTAAGATGGAAGGAAGTGCACCTATGTTCTCAGCTTTGACTCAGAGTGGCTGTTTAAGCTGCCGTGGAACGCTTTTCTGAGTTCTTGCTCATTCTTGGCCTCCCAGCACTGCTAGGGAAGTCTGGGAGCCTCATGGGAAAGACCAGCAGGGAGTTTTCTCAGGCCAATCAAAGCTGTACCAGGTTGCAAGGGGTCATGATTTGTGACCAGTTACTTGAAGTCTAAGCAAAGAAACACACTGCTCTCATGTCAATCGCCTGTACTTATTTCTGCTTATTAAATCTGAACCATATTTTGAGAGAAATGCAGCTGTGTCCTTAATGTTGATTCTGAGAAATTGCTCTTGGTATCTGGGCACAGGCAGGCTAAGGCTCGGGGAAGAGTAGGATCAGAGATTCAAATACAGAGGAAGGAAGAGCCACTACAGGCTCACAGGCCTAGTCCTCTAGGGATCTCCTTAGTTCCAAGCAATCCCGAAGTTCTTTCTCAGGTAAGAAGTAACTTGGCAACTGAGTGTAGAAATGAGACTGTCTTTGAAGGAATGTAGGACTAGAGGGTACCTCTCCTTGGTGTCCCTGTGGGTGGCATTGCTACTTAGTGAGTTGTCCTTTGCCTGGAGTTGCAGATCGAGTTGCCCAGCTGGGCAGCCTGCTACCCAAGCTGTCCTACAGATGCAGTTGCTGATCATGAAGTGAGAAACTGAACCCTTCCCATCAATTGCTGGAAACCTGGCACTGGCTACAAGCTTCAGGCTTTGTTTGGTCTCAAGTCCAGATACACTTAGTTTATTAAACTAAGTACTAAATTGTCTTGGGTAGCGGGTTCTCTTCCCTTTTGTGAAGGATGCCTTGTCCTTGTGACTGGGTCACATGAGATGGATGTGAAAGTGAATGTTCATGAAGTGATCACCGTTTTCCTCTCTGGCATAAACGAAGATCACTGTTGTCAGTGGGATCTCCGGCTGACTGTCTGGATACTCTTGCAGTAAAACAAAGCCTAAATCGGAGTTCCAAGGTGACATTCTAATGGAATGTCGATGTTTGTATAACACCTTGAGGTTCACTGTAAGTAGCACAAAGAATAAGTCAGGATCTTGGGGAAATGTAAACTTCTGAGGGGTCTTGAAATACTGAGTTACCTACAGTATGCACTGGGTGTCCTGGAAAAGCACCCATGTTATAACCTCTTAAACCTCTTCTAAAACTTCAGAAGCACCCAGAACTGCTCAGAGCAGTTGCTTCACTCCTCTAGCAAGCCTGACCCATGTCTGGTTGCAACTCCTGGTGAAGCTTGCTTATTGTATGCCTTCCCCAATGCCTCTTTGCCTCAGTTTGGCACAGCAAACCTCAACTTCCTATGTAAATACTGTGGTATGTACATGTATCTTCCTATCTCTAGGAATGTTACTGCTTTTTGGACAAGTATTTACACAACTGCTACCAAATCTCCATAAGCAATCAAGTTACAGTCCTAAGAGGATCTCCAGAAAAATCCCCATGTGGCTTGTGAGACCTGGTTAGCAATGGGTATTTTGGGATTAGAATATTCAATGCGAGGTTGAGCATCTTATTTCTGCATCTGCCATGACTGTCATTCACAGCTTCTCAGGTAATGAAAGACAACTTCTGCTAACTTGAGTCTTAGAATCCTGTTGTGTCCCAAGTATAGATCCCTGAAGGCCACTTGAGGGATTATCCTACAGATGAGACAGGTAAAGAAATGCTAGAATGTCCACTTCTCCCAACCATGCAGGATGATAAACATCTTGAACTGATACTGGATTAGATACTCTTCTCCCTCAAGGGAAAACCAGAATTATCTGTAACTAAAGACAGTGTGGTTATCCTGTCAAGGCAATCTAAGAACATAACTGACACATTATAACCTAAACTTGATGGAGTCGGAAGTCTTGCAGTGGAAAAAGTAGTAGGTGGGTTTTTTTGTTACTTCTCTAACAGTGAGATAAGAACACTAGAGGGCAAAACGGTGATAGCAGGAGGTCCCTGTTTCTCCTCAAAGAAGGGCCTTTCTCATGAAAAACAAGGTCTGCCTAGGCTTTGAGCAAAGAACAGTCGGAAGAGGCCTGTGGTGGTCCCAAGGTTTGCATATTGGCCAGAAGAGTCTGGTTTTGTCATCACGTTGTCATCTGAGTCTAGATTAGAGACTTTGCAGGTGAATCACAGCTGTCTGGAGCCTCCATACCCAAAGTGCTCTGGGTCAATAGTTTCTCATTCCATATGTTCATGTTGTACTGACCACGTGAAGGTGGTGCAAACAAGGCACATTGTCGGATTTTAGGTAGGGTCTTCACCTTGGTCACCTCCAGCCATTCCTGCCAGAAAGGTTCTTGGAGAAAGTCTATACCAGCCTTAGCCAACACATGTATCATTTTCATAATATTCTAATAAAAAATGCAGGATAACCTATAAATAAGACCTATAACCTCACTGGTTCCAGTTCCTTCTGAGTTGACTCTGGTGAAATGCCTTGGTAAGAATCCCATGAAGGTAGTAGGTTGTCTTCATATCCTGTCTAGAGGTACATGCCAGGGTCCCACAGCTGGGGAGGCTAAGACTGCAACTTGAACAACTTACCTTTGTCATGGTGGTTCTTCCTGCTCTGGTTACTCCGTGGCATAAACATTTGAGATACATAATGGCATGAACCTTACCGAGTGCTTAACATGATTGTTACAGCTTTCTGGTTATATAATTCAGTCCATACTTCTACTGAAACTCTTAAGCTCCTTTCCAGTTCTGACAAGCATAGATTCAGGGCCTTATGGCCAAGGAGAAGGAATCTGTCTTCCTCTGGCTTCGTGCTGTGGAATGAATTTTTGGCCAAAGGACAGCAGCTATTAAATGTGTTCAAGGAGGTCATAGTAAGACGAATGCATCTAATAAAACCTGTTCTCTTCATAGTTTTTGTATGGATCAGCTGGGGATTTGACCTTGATTTCCAAAGCTAAACCAGCTTCAATCAGACTGTTGGCATTGATTTTTTCTGTTCTAGGATCTATTGCTGTCCTATGACCATTAGGAGGTGAGGTGGCAACCACATCAAAATCTCGGCCTCCATCCTGAGAAAGCTCACTGAGAGGCAGACCTTCAAAATCCAGCTGGGCTGATCATCTCCATGAGACTAGGTATGAAAGGGCCATGGTCTTCTCTCTCCAGTGTGTATCTGAGTGATTCTATAACCTGGAAGTCATGTACATGACCAGGTTCTATACCAGCAAACACATCTTGGTGACCTCAACATAGTCTATACTATGGGGAATTCCCAAGTTTGTTATAATGCTCAAGTAGAAGGTCACATGGTATAAGGCTGGGGTTTCTTGCCTGGCTGAGATCCAATTATTGATATCATTTAAACATTCCAGGTTTCTTCACTTTCTGGTCTTACTCATCTGGGTAAACTGACATAAAGGCCAGAAACGACTTTCATCTGTATCTCTCTAGGGGTATGTTATAGACATGTCTGTCTGCCAGACGGTCTAGAATGATGACTTTTGCTGGGCCTGCTGGTATCTTGGGTCACTTGGGCACTCTCGAATATTGCGACAACTTGCCCTCAACACTTCCAGGGCTTCATCTCTGGCTGGTACAGATCTGTTCTCACTGGGCTTCAACAACCTCTTTCTTCACTGTCCTTGACCTCCATCCTTGGAGAACTCGGCTTGTGAGCCAAAGTCCTGTGTGGACCCAATCAACCAAGGCAGTTCAGGTGAGTGATGGGACAAAGTCAATGGGACCTGTAGGAATCCAATGTGGAATGAGAATTCTAATTAGAGGGGAGAAAGTCTGTTGTAAGTTCCCCTCTGAAAAGGGGGGACACTGTCATTCCCACTGGGTTATACCAATCAGAAAATGACCCAATAGTGAATGTTACTGAAGTCACTATCCTTGGTTTTTCTCAACTACCCCATGTATATACAGACCCTCCCTGCCCCATGATTAGCAAGGGCTCTAATGGAAACTTCCTATTGAAGTCATATGTTGCTGTAATGGAAACTTTCTGTTAAAACACATAAGGCATTCAGAATTTTGATCAATATAACCTTTTCATATGGAAAGGAAAATTAAGTTGTGACGACTGTACCACATGGCATGTGCCTCTAGACAGGATGTTGTGTTAGTCTGTTTTCACATTGCTGATAAAGACTTAACCAAGATTGAGTAATCTATAAAGAGGCTTAATGGACTCGGTTCCACATGGCTGGGGAAGCCTCACAATCATGGTGGAAGGCAAGGGAGAAACAAAGGCATGTCTTACATGAAAGCAGGCAAGAGAATGAGAGCCAAATGAAGGGGGGAAAACCCCTTATAAAACCAGATCTTATGAGAACTCACTGTCATGAACAGTATATGGGAAACCAACACCATGATTAAAATATCTCTACTTGGTTCCACTTTTGAAGCATGGTGTTGTTATAATTCAAGGTAAGATTTGGGTGGGGATGCAGCCAAACTCTATCAAATACCTTACAAAGGCACCCAATGCTATCTGGAAGTATGAAGATGTACCCAGGCATGTATTCCACATTGTGCTGTATAAGCCCCCTGCCCCAAGTATCCTCCCAAAAGTCTCAATCTTTCACTAGCTTATTCAAGGAAATTCCCCATCATGCATCATTCTGAAATAACTTGTATGCATGCTGCTGAACAGCCATGCTGAGTTCTGCTTTCTCGTGGCAATGAAAAGCTCATGAGGAACCTTATCCCATGAAACTGGCAAAAATTGCTTAAATCCACTTAAGTCTCTGAAATGGCCCTAAGGTCATACAGTAAGAATCTAAAACTTAAGAACTTGGTTCAAACACCACAAACTCAAGACCTGCACATGCTGCTCAGCTCAGCTCAGTGTGAGAAAATTAACCCCAGCATGAGACAGCTGAGAGCAAGGGTCTCCTTCACACCCAGCTCCCATTTGGAGGGCTATTTCTCAAGAAGGGGCAGAACATAAGGACGACTTGTCCTGCTTCTAGCTACCTGTTTCTGAAGCTGATCCCATGTGTGTTTGGCTGAAAGGTAGAGCTCTTGTCTTCTATTTAGCTCCCATTTATGGAATAGAAGCTCTGTCTTGAGCTAGGTGTGGAGAATACTAGGGCTCACAAGGCAGGGGTTTCATGCCAAGAGGCAAGCTGAGGAAACCTGGGGTTGCTCTTCACTTTTCACCAAGCTCTCCTAAAAATAGGGGTGTCTAAGCTTTGTTATCCCTAGCAGTAGTCATGGCTCACATTTCTTTTTAGTGTGGAGAGGAATAGGACAGAACTCCAAATCCTTCCTCAAAAGAACTGACTTCACATGCAGTGGTATGAAGTTCAGGCCAAAGGGCATTCCCAAGCACTGGAGGCTATGGGAAAAGGTGCATTAGACACTAATAGCTTCACTGGAGATGCAGGCTAACCTGGATGGCTAGCTGTGAGAAAAACCCAAAGGCAGCTATTGGAGGCCTTGGGGTGTGAACTCACTTCAAACACTGCATGTAGGTAACCAGAAAATGGATCAATCTCGCTTGAAGCAAGGTGGGTTAGGTACTTGATCAAGTTTTGAATAAACCCAACCAGTTACATCTCCAAGGGATATCTACTACACAACAGACTATCTTGATTCAGATTGTCAAGAATTCAGAAGGGATAGAATAGCTGAGGCTGCTGCTGTAGGATTTCTGGTCTTGTTCCCTTGCTTAAACCTATGCCTATCAAGCCTTTGGAGTAAAAGTTTTGGCTCAACCCCTAGAAGCCAGTAGGTAGAGACCATAAGGTCTTGTTACTGTTGTAAGATTTCCAGAGGCATTGCTAAACTGTTTACCATTCCAGCTTTGCTGGATGTCTCTTGCTCATCTCTTACAAAGGTACGAAGGGTAAACTTTTAGAAACATATTTGTCTTCATAGTCTCCACTAAATCTATTTCTCCACAAAATCTGAAGCTTGTGGCCAGTGCCAAGTTTTCAGCAATGGATGGGAAGGGTCCAGTTTCTCACTTCATGGTCACTAACTCCATCTGCATGACAGCTTGGGCTGCTCTGTAGATCTCCCACATCAAACGGTCCCCATCACTAAAGGTAAATATCACCTGTGAACTTGCCTTTCTCCATATGTTCTGGCAATCAGTCACACGTGGAGAGTATAGTATAGACAGCATCTCCTCTTGAGTGGTGTCATATCCAAGCACTTCTACAGGTCTTGAAGGTAGGACCTTGATATCTATGCTAGCCCCTTCCATGCTTGTCACGTTCTTATGACTAACCCAGAATGTGCAATAATTCAAGATAACCTGGACTTCTCAAAGTTACTGGTGGGTCTTGTGCAAGTTCAAGACTTCTTGGCAACACTCCTCATGGCGGGAGTGGGTGTTTCTTAAGACATCATCTAGAGGCACACACCAGAAGCCCCAGTATTGATGAGGCAGAGGTTGGTAACATAGTTGAACCTCTATCCATTGGAAAGCTGGCTTTTTCCTTTATGTCTGGGATGTATCTTGATTCCATGGCTTTCCTAGTATTTTACCTATTCTCTATAATACTGAAGTTACTTTTTCAGTAACATTGACTTAAATGGACTTAAATATTATAATCTTCAAAAAGGCTGGAAGTCCTTAATCCTAGCCAAACATGGCTTCGGGAAAGATTAACACAACAGCATACGCTTGGATGAATGCTGCTGGGGAACACCAAGGGAAACTAATGGAACAGAAGGGTACATAAAATTTTGTCCCATGTCTGGAAACTGGCAGTTAGCACTTGGGATGCTTTTCAGAATGATTCAGTTTGAGTCATCTTGAACCCAGTTGTTCTCACTTTAACTGTCAAAGTAATTCAACCAACAGCAACTTAAACTCCAATTATATCTGGTTGCTCCAGATACTTTAATGATCCACTTGAAGTTTTTTAGAGTCCACGTCTTTTGTGGTAACGGCAGCTTCTATTTCACTAATAAAAGAATGAGTTTACAGCAGGTAGAATTTAGTGCTAGAATTTAAAGAGCAAGCAGAACAGCTTCTGGTCCTTGCATTTTGTTCTTCAGCTGGTTCTATTTCACCTCACGTCTGTCTTTCCCAGCAAGTCTTGGCTGCTTCGGAGGAAGCAAGTTGGTTCTACAACCTATTTGGGACACCAGGCTGCTTTTGGCACCCAGTGTCCCCCATTCCTAAAGCAGGGCATAGGTTTATATGACCTGGGGCTCCATGTTTAGCAGAATGAGGCCAATCTTTGGAGGATGTGGCGACCAAGCAACTGGGGTCCTGTCTTGGTCGTAGACTGTGTCTATAGGGCAGAACTCCAAATCCTTCCTTGAAAGAACTGACTTCATATGCAGTGGTGTGAAGTTCAGGCCTAAAGGACACTCACAAGCACTGTGGAGGCTATGGGAAAAAGTGCATTAGACACTAATAGCTTCATTGGAGATAGATTCTCTATCAAGCCTCAAAACAATGTACTACTTGGACAGCTCCAGGCTTTCCTGAGAAAGCTCTTTAGGAGCACAATAGCCACTCTCCCCGTAACCAGTTTATGCGCTGCTGCTCCAGCACTTACAGTCTCAGGAGCTCTATCTTTTGTTCATCCCCAGCAGGCTAGGATCATTCAAAGCAGTGCCTCAGAGGTGCTGGGATGACAGCTTTTCTTTCCCTTTTGTCTTCCTTGATAACTTTCTTGGTCATTGTTTTCTGTCCTCTGGACAGAAACTTGACACTAAGGAAGACAAGACTAAATCCTGATTCTTGTTCCTCCCCTTGTTTTCCCCAAGGGGCTTCTGCTGGACCTCGGTCACACAAGAGTTAGCAGTTCATTCCTCATCTAGGCATGTCATCCAGCTTCCATATTACTGGATCCAGTTCAGTTTTTAGTTGAAATCACCTCATTTTACTTGTCCATATGTTCATCCTGGATGCCCATGAGTTCCTCCTGTTAAGAGGAACTTGAGACACATGAGTTTAATTGAACAAGGAATGACGTGCAAACCAGGCAGCCTCCTAAACCAGAGAAGGTTCAGAGCAACTGGTGCTGTATGGTCAAAGACTTAAGATGATGGGGATGAGGCACAAAACAGACTGGTTACAACTTGGCATTTACCTTATTCCAACTGTTTGAACAGTTGGCTACCTCTGACCAAGTCTATGATTGATACCAAGAGTAAGCTACAGCCTATTTACATGTCCACTTAAGTTACAGCCCATAACGCACAGAGAAACTTCTAGGTTGAACTTAAAACATAAGGAGGCAGCTCCAGGCTAAACACCTGTACCATGTAGGAGCTCACTCATCTTATAGCTTGGCCTCTTTGGCCTGAATCAGCTCTTCATCCTCAAAGCTGCTTAAATAGCTTCTGGGTCTGACTAGCCTGCACGCCAAGTTCCTATTGCCAGAATCGCAGGGTCTTTCACTGTGACCTCCATCAGCATGTGTTGTGCTCATGCCTGATGCACTGTGCCTTGTCCTGGTGTATCTGGTAGGGGGTGAAACTTCAGCTTAGTCTTCTTGGGCTGCATTCAATTGCTGAGCAATCTTAGCCTGATGCTTGAGCAATTCTGAACTGGTTCTCAATGAGAGGGGACTTGACACCGGCGGGAAGGTGGGGGTGGGGGCATATGAATATGGATATCTGTCTTGGGGAGGACGGGGTTCCAGTCGACATTTCCTTGGGCATCCTTTGGGTGCTATTGTTCTTCAGTTAAGTCATCCCTCACATTAGAATCTACCTGCATGTGCAGAATGAGTCCAGGTTTCACTGGGCAGGCCCCTTGATGGTATCGGCACCATCCTGAGTTGTAGCTTTCCCCTCCTGTTGAGTAGGGGTATGCTTGTCACTGCCATGGGGACACTTGTGCCAAAAGTCTAATAGTAAATGTCAAAGTGATTAACTTTATTGGTGTCAACTTGCCTGATACTGACTCAGTGTCAAGCACAAGAGCCTCCAATTGGCCTATGGATAAACTCTTAGCCAAAATGAAAACGAAAGCATTCAGATCCACTCAAGGTGAGATTTCAGGTAGAATAAGTTCTGCAACTCACTAGAAATTTATCTCCTCGAACCAAGGAATGACAGTGCTGTCTACAATCCCCTAGAATGTTTACCTTTCCCGTAGTCTCTGAACCTATGTACACCAGAACTGCCCTGGCCTTTCAGGTGGCCTGGAAGTTGTGTGTAAACTTAAGTCCTCAGACATGTCGAACTAGACAGTAGCTCTAACTTTCAAATGCCCACATCCGGCAATTACCATTCATGGCTAGTCTTGTTTCATCTGTGCCCCCGCCTACTTTCCCTGAGTCATCTGAAGCCAATGTTAGCCCTCAACCTACTCAATATCTCTAAAGGTTTTTAACTATCATGTAATACCTCAATACCTAAAAACAAGCTTAACCAGCTTCTTTGACACTAGATATAACTCATCAGTTTCCAAACTTCAAAGTGTCATACATGTCTTAACTTTATTTGAATCCTGATTCAAATAACCTTAAAACATAGTTGTTGCTATCTTTTTTCCTCATGCTACCTTATCTAGTAAGTTGCTACATCTTAAACTGCAGGTTTTTTTCTTCCCATCACATACTTTTGAAAAAGGTGGCTGGTTGTCTCAGACTTGTCCTGCTTTGTATATCTTTGATTGCATGCCCATGCTGTCATTTAGGTTTCTTCTACTTAAAAACCTCTGATCCACACTTGCAGAATAAATATATCTTTCTCCCTAACTTTCCTTCCAAGTGTCTTTGTCCTGGGTTCCAGAGCAAGAGCTATGGGAATATCAAGTCGGAACCCAGAGAAGGTAAAGTTGGTTATTCTGTGTGTCTGTGGCACTGAGCACTAGGCTTAGGATAAGGGCCCATCAATCACTGTGGCCAACTCTGAACAGATTTGACCTTGAAGATGCTGCAGTGGCAACTGAAACCTGGTTGTAGCCTCACCAGAGTGCCCTTGTGGCTGCTTGTATGAGGTTCCTTCTCTATGGAGTCTCATCGCTAAACCTTATTTCTGAACTTCAACAGCACAAACACTGTCCTTAGTTTGGGGAGTGAGGGACTGCATGTGGGTAACTTCTACAAAAATCTCTCTCCCTTGATGCTGGATTGGTCTGGTTACTTGATAGGTTTTGGGTGAGCCAATAGCTATCTCTGTGGAGACCTGTATCGTGTAACACAGGCCATCTTGAGTCAAATACTGACTTAACATCTAAGGCCACTACTGTAGGACTTCAGTACTTTTGCCTTTCCTTGAAGGCAATGTCTGCAGACCTTTGGACTGAAGGGTTCATGAGAAACTTGAAGGGTTAAACCAAGAGCCCTTGCTGTGTGTTAAGCCTTTCTAGAGGCATTGCTGAACTACTCACTCTTAAGTTGCTTCCTGAATGACTTTCTTGCCCATCTCTGACATGGCAGGGGATTACTTCAAGGAAATATGTTGGCAATATCTACATCTGCCTGTCTGTTCATCTCAACGGACACAGCCGACACCATGTCTTAAAATACCTGTTGACTCACGGGGAGGCAGACTGGTTGGCTATGGGGATTATAGAACTAGAAACCTAACACCTGGAGCATCCTGTCTTATGGTCCTAGAGCTACATGAAAGAGGACAGAACTATTCAAGTATCTTAAAGGCCCAATTTCCCTGAAGGTCTCGGTGTACATTCCTAAACACAAATTAGGGTTGATCCTATAGAAGGATACAAGGAAATTTTGGAATGTCCACTTAGCCCAGTGATGGAGGGTGGCAAAAGTCTAAAACTGCATGGGCCACATCTTTTTATTATACCTTAATTTCTGGGGTACACATGCAGATCTTGCAGAATTGTTACATAGGTATACACGTGCCATGGTCGTTTGCTGCCTCCATGCCCCCATCCCCTACCTTAGGTTTTTCTCTGTGTTATCCCTCCCCAATCTCTCCACCCCCCCATCCCTCCCCTAGACCCCCAGCCCCCAACAGAACCCATTGTGTGATGTTCCCCTTCCAACACCCGCCTATGAGTGAAAACATGTAGTGTTTGGTTTTCTGTTCTTGTGTCAGTTTGCTGAGAAGGATGGCTTCCAGATTTAATCACGTCCTTGCAAAGGACCCGACTTCATCTTTGATGGTGGCATAGTATTCCATGGTGTATATATGCCACATTTTCTTTATCCAATCTAGCATTGATGGGTATTAGGGTTGGTTCCAGGTGTTTGCTATCATAAACAGTGCCGCAATCAACATACATGTGCATGTGCCTTTATGATAAAATGACATATAATACTCTGGGTGTATATCCAGTAATGGGATTGCTGGGTCAAATGGAATTTCTATTTCTAGGTCCTTGAGCAATCGCCACACTGTCTTCCACAATGGTTGAACTAATTTACACTCCCACCAACAGTGTAAAAGTGTTCCTATTTCTCCACATCCTCTCCAGTATCTGTTGTCTCCAGATTTTTTTAAAGATCGCCATTCTAACTGGCACGAGGTGGTATCCCAATGTGGTTTTGATTTGCATGTCTCTAATGACCAGTGACAATGAGCATTTTTTCATGTTTGGCTGAATAAATGTCTTTTGAAAAGTCTGTTCATATCCTTCACCCGCTTTTGGATGGGGTGGGTTTTTTTTCTTGTAAATTTAAGTTCTTTGTAGGGTCTAGATATTAGCCCTTTGTCAGAAGGCAAACATTTCTTCTCATTCTGTTGGTTGCCAGATTGTTTCTTTCACCGTGCAAAAGCTCTTAAGTTTCATGAGATCCCATTTGTCTGGCTTTTGTTGCCATTGCTTTTGGTGTTTTAGTCATGAAGTCCTTGCCCATGCCTA
The DNA here is from genome assembly GCA_963573385.1 of Cacajao melanocephalus. Lineage (NCBI taxonomy): Eukaryota > Metazoa > Chordata > Mammalia > Primates > Pitheciidae > Cacajao > Cacajao melanocephalus. Next base: position 130,522 of record CAUYLG010070563.1, read on the forward strand.
AGTTTTCTTCTAGGGTTTTTATGGTGTTATATCTTATGTTTAAGTCCTTAATCCATCTGGAGTTAATTTTAGTGTAAGTTATAAGGAAGGGGTCCAGTTTCTGCTTTCTGCACATGGCTAGCCAGTTTTCCCAACACCATTTATTAAACAGGGAATCCCTTCCCCATTGCTTGTTTTTCTCCAATTTGTCAAAGATCAGATGGTTGTAGATGTGTGGCATTACTTCCGAGGCCTCTGTTCTGTTCCATTGGTCTATATCTGTTTTGGTGGCAGTACCATGCTGTTTTGATTACTGTAGCCTTGTAGCATAGTTTGAAGTCAGGTAGGGTGAGGCCTCCAGCTTTGTGCTTTTTGCTTAGGATTGTCTTGGCTATGTGGGCTGTTTCTTTGGTTCCATATAAAGTTTAAGGTGTTTTTTTCCAGTTCTGTGAAGATCAATGGTGCTTGATGGGGATAGCATTTAATCTATAAATTACTTTGGCCAGTGTGGTCATTTTCACCATATTCATTCTTCCTAACCATGGGCATGGAATGTTTTTCCATCTATTTGTGTCCTCTTTCTTTGAAGATGTCCTTCACATCCTTTGTTGTAGTTCTAGGTTTTCTCTTTGTAGCAATTGTGAATAGGAGTTTGCTCTTGATTTAGGCTCTTTGTCTGTTACTGGTGTATAGGAATGCATGTGACTTTTGCATATTGATTTTTGTGTCGTGAGACTTTGCTGAAGTTGCTTAAGGGGATTTTGGGCTGAGACGATGGGGTCTTCTAAATATACAATCATGTAGTCTGCAAATGGAGACAATTTGACGACTTTTCCTAATTGAATACCCTTTCTTTTTCTTGACTGTTTGCTCTGGCTAGAACTTCCAATACTATGTTGAATAGGAATGGTGAGAGGGCACCCTTGTCTAGTACCTGTTTTCAAAGGGAATGCTTCCAGATTCTGCCCATTCAGTATGATACTGGCTGTGGGTTTGTCATAAATAGCTTTTGTTATTTTGAGATACATTCCATTGATATCTAGTTTGAGTTTTTAGCATGAAGGGCTACCTAGTTTATTGAGAGTTAGCATAAAGGGCTGTTGAATTTTGTTGAAGGCCTTCTCTGCATCTATTGAGATAATTTGGTTTTTGTTTTTGGTTCTGTTCGTGTGATGGATTACGTTTATGGATTTGCATATGTTGAACCAGCCTTGCATCCCTGGGATGAAGCCTTACTTGATCATGATGGATAAGCTTTTGGATGTGCTATTGCATTTGGTTTGCCAGTATTCTATTGAAGATATTTTGCATTGATGTTCATCATGAATACTGGCCTGTAATTTTCCTTTTTAGTTGTGTCTCTGTCTGATTTTGGTATCAGGGATAATATTGGTCTCATAAAATGAGTTAGGGAGGATTCCCTCTTTTTATATTGTTTGGAATAGTTTCAGAAGGAATGATATTGGCATCTCTTTGTATGTCTGGTAGAATTCAGCTGTGAACCCGTCTGGACCTGGACTTTTTTTGGTTAGTGGGCTATTAATTGCTGCCTCAACTTCAGACCTTGTTATTGGTCTATTCAGGGGTTCAACTTCTTCCTGGTTTAGTCTTGGGAAGGTGTGTTCAGAAATTTATTCAAGATTTACTGGTTTATGTGAATAGAGGTGTTTGTAGTATTCTGATGGTAGTTTGTATTTCTATGGAATCAGTGATATGCCCTTTATCGTTTTTTACTGCATCTATTAGATTCTTCTCTTTATTAGTCTGGCTAGTGGTCTATTTTGTTGATCTTTTCAAAAAACCAGCTTCTGGACTTTTTTTTTTTTTTTTTTGAAAGGTTTTTTTATCAGTATCTTTCAGTTCTGCTCTGATCTTAGTTATTTCTTGTCTTCTAGCTTTTGACTTGTTTTATCTTGCTCCTCTATTTTGTGAAGATAGGGTGTCAATTTTGGATCTTTCCTCACTTCCCATGTGGGCATTTAGTGCTATAAATGTCCCTCTAAACACTGCTTTAAATGTGTCCCAGAGAATTCTGGTACATCGTCTTCATTCTCATTGGTTTTGAAGAACATCTTTATTTCTGCCTTCATTTCATTATTTATCCAGTAGTCATTCAGTAGCAGGTTGAGTTTCACATGTACTTGTGTAGTTTTGAGTGAATTTCTTAATCCTGAGTTCTAATTTGATTGTGGTCTGAGAGACTGGTTATGAGTGCCGTTCTTTTGCATTTGCTGAGGAGTGATTTACTTCCAATTAGCCACATTTTGATTTCTTCTGTCCTTTGAAATACTTTGATCTCCAGTCTGCTTATAGGATGCCTTTGGGGCTATACTTTCTAGCATGAGAATGCAGTTCACATATTGGATAAAGTAGAATATATTCCCTGATGTGGTTAGAAATCTTGCAATGAAATTAAAAGCACACTTTAAGAAACCTAAGTAGCATCCTAGAAAGTACTGTGCCAATAGAAGGGCTGCTATCACTTGCTTTCTTTCAGGTCCTCTTTAATAACCAGCACCACCAGAAAATAACTAACACTTGTCAGTAACACGTTCAAGTTGATCAACTATTTCTAAACCTTTGTGTATACAAGTACAGGTGTCTTTTACACTATAGCCATGGGGTTCAGGTGACTGCAATAGATATGACAAGTGTCTATCCCTCTAGAATAAGCAGGGCACAGGAAACCGTAACATGGTAATGAAGGAATAGCAGACCCAAATAGCCAATCTTAAGGCCCACCTTTCTGATCCCCACTTAAAAAGAGATCCTTATTTCTAACCAAATTACTCACCTCAACCCTGGCTCTTAATAGGCAGGAAGGTTTTCTCTAGAAAACATAGCCACATGTGAATGACTTGTTAATACTGAAACACAAATCTTAATGGAAAAACCAAGCAATAAGACTCTCAAGATAGGGATCAATCAGCTTATACTCTGAACTGTGCCTTCAGGCAAGGACATTATGATAGGACTTTATCCATGTTTCTGGCTCATAACTCCACAGCCTTCATGCCAACGTTAGGGCATTTTAGACCTTAGAAGCAGGCCTCAAAACAATCTTGTTCTCCTACCTTTTCAGTGCCTTTCTCTCCCCAAGGCAGTAATCTTCCCCTGCCTTCCTGTCTTGGAGCTAGCCATAAAAGAAATTCTCAGACCTATATTGTCTGATTTGTAGGTCACAAGGTCCTGTCTGAGAGGGCGTCCTGCCCCACACTTTGGAGGAAGGGAAGCTACAGAGAGGCAGGGAAGAATTGGAAGAATTAGGCCTTTCTGAGTTTCCCTATTCAGATAATCTTTATCCAATCACATTGCTACGTGGTTGTCGGTCACACTCATCTCATGATGTAGCCATAAAAGGCCCAAGAGGACCAGGTTTGGGGAGCTTCTGAACAGCCGAACATGTGGAGTTCCCTGGAAGGTGGCCCAGCGAGGACAGGGCAGCTCCATACCTCTTCTCTCATACTTATCCTATGTGTGATCCTATGTGTGTCTGTTTCCTTTGTAATATTCTTCATAAAATGCAAGTTTCCCTGAGTTCTCCAAGCTGCTCTAGCAACTTCACTGAACCCAATTCATGAGGATCCCAATTGAAGGCTAGTCAGGAGTTCTGAAGGCCCAGACTTGGGCCTGGCAGGAAGTGGGGGGCAGTTTTGTGGGATTGGGCTTTCAATCTGGATGTGGTGCTATCTCCAGGTAGATGGTATCAGAATTTAAACTGGCGGATACTCTGCTGATATCCACTGCACGGCTACTTGTTGGAGAAACACCTACACACTCGGTTACAGAAGTCTTCTTGGGATAAGTATTGAATAGAATTGTGTTCCCCAACAGAGGCACTTAAGACTCGAGCATGGGAAACACAGCAAGAGACCCCTTGTTTTCCTCAACCTCTAGCTCTCCTTTTCCCCTAACCAACTTTCTACTGAACGGAAAGTATGAACCCTTAAGAAATAGAACTTCCAAGACAAATCCTAAACTGAGTAAATCAGATCCTCCCCTTTCATCAACATCAAAGAAAAATCCTCCAGATGTAGCTATCCAGACAACTGTATCTGTTCGGCAAACATATGTGATTCCATGGAGGCAGGGGTCACTTTTCTCACCTCCATCACTAATGAATTAGAAAGCTTCCATGATTACAGGGAGCAGGTGAATGTAAGATTAAAACATGTTCTCTCCATCCTGGCCAGCTAAAGCGGGAGTTAACTAGGTGTGAAAAATAGACCTTGTTGTTCTACCTTTTACCTAACAGCTGCTAGGACAATTGGGAGAGTTGAGAGTAGGATGAAGTAGGAAGACTTTGACAGATAGTCCACTTAGCCTTCAGTATTGGAAGGGCTCAATGCTGGCTTCATTGACATATGTAAATGACGCTTCAGTCACTGAAGAGCTCACAGATGTGACCTGCAGATGGTCTTCAGTTAAACTCCAGGTCAATGGCCCAGAGAATAGGGAAGCGGCCCCATGGGTGACCATGCCAGCAGGGAAGCTAATGGTTGCAGGTTTTGTGAATCTGGTGAGGTATTTGACATCATCCAGGACCACCCTGGGATCATAAACCTGAAGCTGGCAGTGGTATCAGTGGCTTAGTCTTTCAATGGCTGCCTCAATGTATTTCAACCTTCTCTTGCATGCCCTTGGTACTGAAGTTGGGATGATAACTATGCCATTCTAGTTTCCAAGAATAAGCACCTTTCATCCTAATCTATCACTCCAAAGTCTTCACACAATGTAAGATGAAATGGATTACCCTGAGAGGATCTCACTATGTTAATTGTTCCATATTTCTCTATCAAGTTCCCACTCGGCTTTCATGACCTTGGCATGCATCCCTGCCCTGATGTCCATATGTAAATAGACTTGTTAGTGAGCCTCCATATTCCTGCTGCATGTGTCTATTTCTGCAGCACAGCAAGATGGACCTTGGGGCCCAGGGAAGTCATTGGAAGGCAACCTGAAGGGATGCCTATCTGCTTTGAGAAATACATTCCTGATCCATTACAAATCAGGGATGCTGGTTGTTCACCATGTTTTTATCTATATACAGGTGTGCCTTAAACTGATCTTTATAGGTTTTGGGGTATATTTACAGACTTCACAGAACACCAGCTGGCTGAGGTCCTTGAAGTGTCCCAAAACGGCAGCATGGCTGAGCTGTCACTGCCAGAGGCTTCAGATCGAAAAGCACTAGAGCCATCAACTCCACTCACTCGGGCCTACTGTTCTGGGTGTGGACCTTACAGCATGATTCTCTTCTGATACCATCTAATCCAAACATACATGACTTGATCTTTCCCACTTAGTCCCTTTTGTCTTGCTGTAACAAGATGTTTTAGACCGGATGACTTAGGACAGCTTTTTATACAGTTCTGGAGGCTAGGAAATCCAATACCAAGGAACCGGATTAAATTGTATGAGAGCTGATCTGATTACAAGATGGTGCCTTGTTGTGTACTCGGTGGACAGAGGAAGAGAGTCAAATCTCATATAAAGCCCCACTAGGGGCCTGAGCCCCCATGGCCAGATTGCCTCTTAAAGGCTTCACCTTGTGATACTATCTCAGACTTGTCTTTAAGTTTCGATACCTGAATCTTAGAGGACACTAAACCACAGCACTGACCCTGAAGCAGGAACATGTTATTTGATCCCTCTGTTCAAGTGGGAACTTGAAGTGACCGTGACAGAAGGAGTTCTAGATGGCAACAGTGTGGAGAAGCAGCCTGGTATGCTCCTCAGTACTCCACTTCCCTCCCATCCTCAGCTCTTGAAGGGATGCTATCTACTGAAGCTACATTCTACCATGTCTCATCTAAGTGCCTTTCTCAAAAGCAGGGTTCATTTGGGCTCATTCCTGTGTCTAGAGCAGACAGGTAAAGACTAGGGCAGTACCTGCTCTTCACCAATTGGTAGGAATGGTCTGGTCTTACTACTTGGTCACCAGCTCTGAACCTGTAGAGGAAAGAACTTTGGCTGAACGTGTCCCAGCTGTTTCTTGGAGCTCCCACATTGAGTGTCATGCTCATTAGGAGACACAATAGACTCATGGGGAAAGTCACCTTCCAGGTTGTATGGGGTTCGTGAGGAGGTGTTAGAGCAAGAGTGACATCTCCTTGCAGGTGGGGGTCTCCACCTTGGTCCCTTCTAAGGCTTAGGGCCACATATATGGATTGGAAAGTAGAATCTTAGAGACTAATGAAAAACTCCCTCCACATGGTTTTTCTAAGACTTAAGTTTCTGAAGGATCCAAAGTCATATCAGCTTGACACACTGAAATTGTCTCCTTGTTTTGAGCTTGCCCGACATCTCTATAGTACTCCTACCAGAGGGCCTCTCTAGAAGCAATGCATCAGATTGTTCTAAGTTATGCTGAATGTGGTTAGGAGGAACACTTTGAAGCCAGCTATGCTCTGTGTTTATATTCACGCACTTTTCTCATAATTTTATTTGCCTTTAATTACGTTTTTTTTTTTCAAGCTGTCCTGGTTCCTTTTTAGAAGAGAATAACTTGGAAATGAGAATCTTAGTGATAAATATCATAGAAAGTTATATAACCCTTTGTTCAAAAGGCACTTGTCAATAGCAGAAAACCATAAGTACATGAAATGCTACTTCTTAGCTATGGTGAGGGAAACCTGCATCAAGTCTTTCCAATCCTTTTAATCTTCAGTTCCAAGTATAGCAAATATTGCTGGCTGATGGAAAAGAATATGGCTGTCATTGTACTGATGGAAGTCTTAAGACCTGGAGAAGATGCCAGCTCCAAGATAACCTTGTGGTTATCATGACAAGGGGACAAATTTCAGGAATATGGTCAGGTATTCCTTCTGTAGCCTCCTAGAATGGTCCAGGAATTTTCCCAGCATTCATTTAAGCTGAGTAATCCTGAGCAGAGCAGTCCATCCTGCAGTGTTTTGGCTTCCAATTCCAGCCTGAAATGTCACCTAAAGTGATAAGGCAAAAGAGCAAGCCATACTAACTATGGCTATTACAAATCTGGATTATAACACAGAGCAATTTTTCATTCCCAGCAAAACCTTCTTATGTCATGGTCTCTATAGCCCAGGTCTAGAACTAGGTCTGTTTCTCAAACTTCATGGTTTATCCTGAGAAGAACCATTCCTGTTGAAAGGATCAGGCTGAGAATGAGTCACAATGCTTTATAATTCTGTGATGCCTCAAATTCACTGCCCAGTATGGTCAGAAGCACTTTCCTAAGTTTCTTTTTCCCTGAAGGGATAAACTAAAGCACGTAACAGTATCACTTCTCCCTTTCAAAATACAACTGTAGGTTCCTTCATTTGCTCAGGATCCAGTGTCTCCTTTGGGGGAGAGTCGATCCATCTAAAGTCTTAAATTTGCCCACTCTTTTTCCTACCTTTCTGTTCTTGTTCACATGTGGTTTTGCTTGAACTTAGGTCTAGAAACTAGATTATATTGACTCTGGGTCAGAGTTAACCACTGAATCAAAAACTAATTCATTCAAAATGTATGTAGCTCACTGCATCTGTTGCTTCAGTATTGGCCACTGGGCACCCAATTCCCCAATTGGACCTCAAGGGAAATCCCTGAACTAGGCTAAGGAGAGCAGTCCTAAATAAATGCTTACTGTAGATCTGTTATAGATGCTTCCCCTGCTCTTAAACTATAAACTGGCTGATATGAAAATCCCACCTCCTACATCTAGAAACTTAAGCTTTTAGGGCTTACAATCTGGTACGTGCTACATGATACGTGTAGAAGAGAACCAGGATTTGCACCTGAGTTCAGCTTCCAAGGCCTGTCTTCTACTCTTGACTGACAGTCTCTTGGCTAATAGGAATCTCGAATTCTACTGAAATCCAACACTGACTGAAACTCAAAGTAGTGGTCAGTCTCTTGGTGAGCCTGTAAGCTTCTTGGAAGGTCTTAGACAATAGGGTTGTGTGAGGAAGGTGCCTCTGAGAACAGACTGTCTCTTACATTGCCAGTGGGAAACACATGCCCTGTATCTGCCGAGGCATTTGTCCTTTTCATTGGGAACAGATTGTAAAATGTGGGAACTTCGATTCTGGAAACTCCTCTAAGGTCTTCAGTGTGACCTCTTGAGACAAAGTTACCAATAACTTTTGATTAAAGTTGGTGTTGGCTTTATTCTGGAACAATTCAACTTATTGTGTCACTGTCCTTAGAACTTTGCTTTCTGTTTTTGTCTGGATCATAAAAGCGAAGGATGAGTCTTGCAAAACACAAGAAAAAACTAGTCTCTAAAATGGTTTCTGAATTGAGGAAGACAGTACTTAAGAGTTATTGGCCATATAGACAGGGAGTCTAACCATATGGAGCTTTTGAGAAAGTCGGGATGCTGTCTGAGAACCCTTTGGAAGCCAATGGAAACCAGGAACAGCTCAGCTCTAAGAACAGTCCGAGTTAAACACCATATGCTAGAGGTTTTTGCCCTTAATAGTCACTCATAGCTGAGACCCCAGCAAGAGGTTGGAATCCTCAGGCTGGTTTCAGAAGAGGGTTTTTCAGAGAGCTGGACTTGAATCCAGACTTCCTTGAGATAGCAGGTAAACTTTCAGGGCATCCCCTTTTTACCTAATGAATGACTTTCTGACACTTGAAGCCAGGAAATCCACAGTAGGGTATTAACAGGCAAAGCCAACTGGCCCCCATGTGCTGTTCCCAACTGGGGCAGGGACTTGACAAGGCCACATCTCAGCCCAACTTAATCTGGGTTCCACGCTGGGACTGCTGCTTCCCAAGAAGGGGAAAAAGATCAAAGTTTCAGTAGATGTGAACTTAGACTGAGTATCTACCTGGTCTTCACAATATTAAAGCTGTTCTGAAAGACTAGAACTGTTAATGCCATCCCTGGATCCAAATCAAGACCTATCCATATTCTCACTGCAAATCCAGTAGAATCATGGAAGAACTATTACTCAAAAAATAAATGCTTACTATAGATCTGTTCTAGATGCTTCTCATGCTCTTAAGCTATAAACTGGTATGGAAATCCCACTTCCTACATCTAGAAACCTAAGCTGTTAGGGCTTAGAATCTAGTGTCACGTGATACATGTGGAAGAACCAGGATTTGCACCTGAGTTCAGCTTCCAACACGTGTCTTCTATTCTTGACTGAGCTTCCCTTGGCTAATGGGAATGTTGAAACCAGCAAGAAGTTTTTGTACTGAAATTATGTTCTAGAGACTGTAGGCCTACACCCACTTATTTTCAGCAGCTGCAGAAAATTGTGATTCTGGGATTTTGTTTGTGGTATCCTTCCTAATGATAAGGAGGGCAGAGAAATTATAGGTGGAAAAGGGGTGGGTCCCCAACAAACCCCACCCTCAAGCTGAAAGGCCTGAAACTATAGCCAGAAGTGAGAACTTCTATCCCTGTTTTCCAGCTTGAATGTTGCCTTTTCCTAAACTACCCATGGCCTGCCCTGCCCCCAATCCTGTGCCTGTAAGATCCCAGAGTTGGCTGGGAGAGAGAAGTAGCTGGACATCAGAGACTATGGTTGGACGTCAGAAGTGGCTTGGCTTCAGAGGGATAGCTTGATGGCATAGCTTCAGAGACGAATCCAGCCAGAGACAGCCAGACTCCAGGGGAAGATGACCAGCCTGCCCCCCCTCCCTTTTTCAGTTCCCCTTTTGGCTGAGAGCCACTTTCATTGGCAATAAAAATCCCCTGCATTTACCATCCTTCATTCATGCAACCTCATTTTTCCTGGATGTCAGATGAGCTCAGGACCATGAGTGTGGATACAAAAGGCTGTCATCCCTTTGCCTTCTCTGGCAGAGGGCAGCTGCTCATGTGAAAGAGTGGGGGGCCCACTGACCTGTTAAGACTGTCCACAGATGGCAGAGCTAAGAGCACTGCAACAAGCCCCCTGGGGCTTTAGAAGTCGTAGGCACCCTACCTGGATGCTGCTGCGGAGCCTGCACAAAGTTAGCTCCTGCCAGTACTCAGGTGCTTGCTCTGGCTCTTGCACCCGCTCACCTGCACTCTCCCTCCCATGAGGGGTGGAATGCAGTGGGTCTGAGTAAGTGGAGCTTGATCCTGCTGGTACCGAAGTGGCCAGTCAATTCCAGTACTCCTGCACTCCAGTTCCCACCTTGTTCACTTGCATGCTCCCTCCATCGAGGACTTGAGAGGGGCAGGCTGAGTAAACAAGGCACACCCCTGTCGTGAGTCCCACAGATAGGTCAGGGAAATACCGTGCTTCGACAACTGATCTAGGGATGTATGTCCTCATGGTCACTCTAAGCAATGGTAGACTGAGCCTTGAGTTCAAACTACTGCTGAGAATTTAACACTCGGGGAGCACAATTTGATAGGTAAGAATCTTAGTAACTCGGCAAGATTGAGCCTTCATATTGGGAATTGAACAGAAATTGGTGATTGAGTCAAAAACGGTCTCATTCAAAGCTTTCTATTATCGCTTACCTTCAACCTTTAGTTTCAATAGTCACTTCAACACAAAAGAAGTATACAACTGACAAAACCAAAAGCTATCACAACAGCTGGAACTGTGGCTGTATTTTGTCCAGGATGACCTGGACAAGGTTAGATCCACCTAACCTTGTCTAGGTCATCTTCTCACGAACATCCTGACCTTGCCTACTGCGAATGTGTAGTGAGTCCTTTCGGATAACTGTATATATAGAATCTTTATTGGAAAATTCACTTAAGCTGCCGATCCAGCAACACCCTTTGGGATCTGGGAGGACTGTGTTGCATTCTGCTTCAGACGAATCCAGTGGTGAGCTCTGCAGGGGGTGTCTTACCTATGGTTTTGGGGAGTGATTGTCTAGTGCAATAGTCTCAAGCAAAATTTAGATGACCTGTGAGAGCTCTTAGAACCTGCTTTGGGAAGATGCCTAGGAACTGCTGCTCAATCTCCCAGGCGGCTCAATCTCCCAGGCAGTTCATGCCTGGTGTCCAGGGACATGGTGAACATCTTGTATTGCTCCTTAAAGGGTTTAGTTACTGCCTCAAAGGGGCTGAGCATCTCGATTTGGTGGCTGAGGATGTCTGCCAGCTCCCACCGCCTCTGGCTGAAGCCTGTGCTTCAGCCTTTTTTTCCCCCCCTGTAGCTTCTGCTGCTCTGCCTTTGAACTAAGCAAGACTGTTCTCCATCTTTACAATTAGCAGAGTCGAAAGTAACATTTGGGACTCCTATTACTTTGGAAAAACTTGGGCTCTGAGGGGCAACAATGACGTGGACTTGGTTTTGCATTCCGTTCTAACTGGAGTCTTACCACATTTGCCACGAATGGCAGAGCCAGGTCGGTGGAGTGGGGGCCGGGTTGTGTCCTAGACTGCAGGTCACCCTTTCTGAATCCACTGCCATCTGCTCTGCTTTCCTGGAGCAGGTTGGATTTCCTCTTGCCTTCAGATACGTTCCCACTCCATGGTGCTTTAGTGTGGTGTGTTTCTTTTTAGGCAGGGTCTCTGTTGCCCAGGCTGGAATGCAGTGGTATGTTTACTGCAGCCTCAACCTCCCAGGCTCAAGTGATTCTCACCTCAGCCTCTTGAGTAGCTGAGACTGCAGGCGCGCACATATCTATGCCTGGCTAACTTCAGATGGTCTTTAACATCGGATGCAGGAGCCTTTTTCATTCTTATGCTGCAAGTATCTAGACTCAACTACACTTCAACTTTGTAATCGTCTCACTTTCACTTTGGTACCACTAGGATCATTGGGACAAGCTGCAGAAGGCTTTTTACCAGTTCCCTGAGAAATGCAATTTCCTTCCTGCCACTCCAAGGCTGGATCTGACCCCTCACTTACGGGTTGGGCCGTGTTGTAGAGCTGCAGAAGGAACAGCTGTGGGCTAAATGGGTGCATCTGCCCACCCTAAGATGTCTTATAGAGAATTCAGTGCAGAACTTCATTCAGCTCATCTGTCTTGATTTTTCAGAGACATCAGTCTTGGTCAGTGAATTCTTGTTCTAGATAAGTTCTTAGGACTTGAGCATGAATCAGAGTTGGCCTGTAGATGAGAGGCTTGGAAAGAATGTTTTGACCCAGGACAACATGAGATAAACAAGACCTAACTGCTCTTGTGCACCTGGACTTTATCAGCAGCGTTCAAGGAAGGGCAGTCATGAGTTTTCGTAAAGAACTCGGAACTAGGTGCCATAACCTTTTCAACCATGAATAGGAAATTTCAACAGTTGAGTCCTCAAATAGAGGTTTTTGTTCTGTGCTATCCTACAGAATCTCAGGAATGGTCAATGTCTCTGGGACTTAGGTTGGAGTCATGTGGCATGATATGCTCTGGTTGCCTAAAATAGATTTGGGTGGACACTCTAATGCCTTCATGAGTACCAAAGTAATGAGACTACTGTGGTCAAGAAAACATTAAAATGACTTCCCCCACCTAAAAATCATACCTTGAAATTGCCCAAGGTACGCCTTAGTGTTTCTTAGAAACAAATAGGCTGGATATGGTGGCTCATGCCTGTGATCAGTGCTTTAAGAGGTTGAGGTGAGAGGATCGCTCAAGACCAGGAATTTGAGACCAGCCTGGGCAGTGTAGTGAGACCCCATCTTTATAAAAGACACATGTTCAAAAATATCGGTGTAGGCCAGGCGCAGTGGCTCATGCCTGTAATCCCACCACTTTGGGAGGCCAAGCCAGATGGGTCTCTTTGGGATCAGGAGTTCAAGACCAGCCTGGCCAACATGGCAAAACCCATCTCTACTAAAAATACAAGAATTGGCTAGGCTTGGTGGCACATGTCTGTGATCTCAGCTGCTCATGAGGCTGAGGCAGGAGAATCACTTGAACCCAGGAGGCAGTTTCCAGTGATCCGAGATTGTGCCACTGCACTCCAGCCTGGGCAATAAAGGGAGACTGTCTCAAAAATAGTGTAGATGCTAAAAGGTGATGGTATATTCTTGTGGCAAAGTACCCCTCTCATTAAAACCCAAGGCCCAGCTGAGCCTTTCCCAGAGCAGGCAGGTGAGCAGGACTGGGGGCAATGTTTAGGCCTCACCCGCTAGCAGGAAGGGGGCCCACATTTCCCTTTCCTAGAATGAGAGGCTTTGAAGGAGCAGAATCCTGGCTGGAATTTTTTACCCCATCGAGTCTCTACATGCAGAATAGTGCCAGCCTTCATAGGGACCCAGAAGGGAAGACAGCTGAAGGTGCACTTCCCAGGTCCATATAGAAGTGGTGCAATTAAGAAACAATTCTGCTTTCAGAAAGGACTTCTACTTGGGTTATCTCCATATGCCTTTAGATCATTTTGTCCTTGGGAGGCAGCATTGTCTTGAAAGGAACTGGGTCAGTGGCGAAAAAGCTTAAATATCTTCATATGCAGTATTACCCCAGTGATATGGTTTATCTGAAGTGTATCTGTAGCCACACCTCTAAAGTTCTATACTGGGAATCTCCCTTACTCTCCACAAGATGTAAGCAGTAGAGTAACCCAGACCCTCATCCTTGACCAACTCCAACCATTGCCTGGCAAAGAGGAAATCGAGGGCTAAGATTCAATGTTCTCCCTGGATGTGAAAGTACCAAGTGGTGCCCCCAATGACTCCCTCAAGCTCCAGACACCCTTTTCCAGATGCCCTCATGATTCAACAATAACTCATGCCTCATAACCAGATTCGGCTGCCCCTGTAGGTATAACTCCTCCTGCCTGCCAATCTACTGGCAGGAACCTGGTCACTGCTACAGGCTGAATATCCCGTACTTAAAATGTTTGGGAACAGAAGTATCTTCAGGGTTTTTTTTGAATTTCAGTATTTGCATTCACATGAGAAATCTTGGATGGGACAAGTCTAAACTTTATGTACACCTTCACCTAAAGTTTACTTTATACAATATTTGTGCTTGAAACAAAGTTGATATAAAACCATCAGAAAATAAAGGTGTCACTATCTCGGCCACCCATGTGGACAATCTATAGTATCATTCTTGACTTTGAGTTTGTATGCCACTGATAAGCGTGATCACTTTCTTATTCATATGGCGTTTAACAGTGAAAAGACATATAACTAATATAATGAAAAGTGATTAGGGTAACTAGGCCCAGTAGCATCGCCAGAATACCTGCATCAGCTGTTAACACAAGTGGGCTTTCGGTCTGCCTATGATGCTGTTTTTGATTAAAAGTTTACACTACATTTTCTTTACATGAGAAAACATCAGGCGGTTGAAGGACCAGGAAAATGGGCCCTTTAGGGATGAGACATTCCACTGAATGGCTTTTTAATGCTTCCTCCAGAGTCATCTACCTCATTTAAAGTCATTTTTATTGATAAAATAAGGAGACTGATACAACTTAAGAGCAGAGTCTAGAGGGAAATTTATAGCAATAAATGTCCACCAGAGAAGCAAGGAAGGATCTAAAATCCACACCCTATCATCAAAATTGAAAGAGCTAGAGAAGCAAGATCAAAAAAAACTCAAAAGGTAGCATAAGACAAATAACTAAGATCAGAGCAGAACTGAAGGAGACAGACACAGAAAATCCTTCAAAAAAATCAATAAATCCAGGAGCTGGTTTTTTGAAAAGATCAGCAAAATAGACCACTAGCCAGATTAACAAAGAAAAGGGAGAAGAATCGGATGCAATAAAAAATGATAAAGGGGATATCACCACTGATTCCACAGAAATACAAACGACCATCAGATTACTACAAACAACTCTATGCACATAAACCAGTAAACCTGGAAGAAATGGATAAATTCCTGGACACTTGCACTCTTCTAAGCCTAAAGCAGGAAGAAGTTGAAACCTTGAACAGAACAATAACAAAGGCTGAAGTTGAGGAAGCAATTAGCCTACCAACCAAAAGTCCAGTCCAGACGGGTTCACAGCTGAATTCTACCAGATGTACAAAATATTCCAAACAATACAAAAAGAGGGACTCCTTCTCAAATCATGATACCAACATCATCCTGATACAAAAACCCAGCAGAGACTTAACAGAAAAAAAACTTCAGGCCAATATCCATGATGAACATAGATGCAAAAATCTTCAATAAAATACTGGCAAACAGATTGCAACAGCACATCAAAAAGTTTATCAATCACGATCAAGTAGGCTTCATCCTGGGGATGCAAGCCTGGTTCAACATATGCAAGTCTGTAAATGTAATCCACATAAACAGAACCAAAGACAAAAACCACATGATTATCTCAATAGATGCAGAGAAGGCCTTCAACAAAATTCAACAGCCCTTTTATGCTAAAAACTGTCAATAAACTAGGTATCGATGGTACATATCTCAAAATAAAGCTATTTGACAAACCTACAGCCAATATCATACTGAATGGGCAAAAACTGGAAGTATTCCCTTTGAAATCCGACACTAGACAAGGATGCCCTCTGTCACCACTCCTATTCAAAATAGTATTGGAAGTTCTAGCCAAAGCAATTAGGCAAGAAAAAAAAGGGTATTCAATTAGGAAAAGAGGAAGTCAAATTGTCTCTATTTGCAGACATGATTGGATATTTAGAAGACCTTGTCATCTCAGCCCCAAATCTCCTTAAACTGATAAGCAACTTCAGCAAAGTCTCAGGATACAAAATCAATGTGCAGAAATCACAAGCATTCCTATATACCAATATAGACTAATAGTGCCAAATCATGAGCAAACTCCCATTCACAATTGCTACAAAGAATAAAATACCTAGGAATACAACTAACAAAGGATGTAAAGGACCTCTTCAAGGAGAACTACAAACCACACTCAAGGAAATAAGAGGAAACAAACAAATGGAGAAACATTCCATGCTCATGGTTAAGAAGAAGCAATATCGTGAAAATGGCCATACTGCCCAAAGTAATGTATAGATTCAATGCTATCCCCATCAAGCTACCAATGACCTTCACAGAACTGAAAAAAAACACCTTAAACTTCATATGGTGGAACCAAAAGAGCCCGCATAGCCAAGGCAATCCTAAGCAAAAAGAAAGCTGGAGGCATCATGCTACCTTATTTCAAACTATATCACAAGGCTACAGTAATCAAAACAGCATCATACTGGTACCAAAACAGAGATGGACCAATGGAATAGAACAGAGGCCTGTGGAGGCAATGCCACACATCTAAAACCATCTGATCTTTGACAAACCTGACAAAAACAATGGGGAAAGGATCCCCTGTTTAATAAATGGTGTTGGGAAAACTGGCTAGCAGTGTGCAGAAAGCAGAAACTGGACCTCTTCCTGACACCTTACACAAAAATTAACTCCAGATGGATTAAAGACTTAAGCATAAGACCTAACACCATAAAAACCCTAGAAGAAAACCTAGGCAAAACCATTCAACACATAGGCATAGGCAAGGATTTCATGACTAAAACACCAAAAGTATTGGTAACAAAAGCCAAAATAGACAAATGGGACCTAATTAAACCCCAAATCTTCTGTACAGCAAAAGAAACAATCATTAGAGTCAAGAGACAACCAACATAATGGGAAAACATTTTTGCACTCTACCCATCTGAGAAAGGGCTAATATCCAGAATCTACAAAGAACTAAAACAGATTTACAAGAGAAAAACCCATCCAAAACTGGGTGAAGGATATGAACACTTTCCAAAAAAAGACATACGAGGCCAACAAACATGAAAAAATGATCACTGATTAGAGAAATGCTAAATCAAAACCACATTGAGATACCACCTCACCCCAGTTAGAATGGTGATCATTAAAAAATCTGGAGACAACAGATGCTGGAGAGGATGTGGAGAAATAGGAACACTTACATTGCTGGTGGGAATGTAAACTAGTTCAACCATTGTGGAAGACTGGCACTTCAAGGACCTAGAAATAGAAATTCCATTTGACCCAGCAATCCCATTACTGGGCATATACCCAAAGGATTATAAATCCTTCTATTATAAAGACATATGCACATGTACGTTCATAGTGGCACTGTTTACAATAGCAAAGACCTGGAACCAACCCAAATGCCCATCAACAATAGATGGACAACGAAAATGTGGCCTATATATGCCATGGAATACTATGCAGCCATAAAAACGATAAGTTCGTGTCCTTTGTAGGGACATGAATGAATCTGGAAACCACCATTCTAAGCAAACTGACACAAGAACAGAAAAACCCCATGTTCTCACTCATAGGCAGGTGTTGAACAATGAGAACACAGGGAGGGGAGCATCACACACTGGCATCTATTGGGTAGGGGCCAAGGGAGGGACAGCGGAGTCAGGGTAGGGAGGTTGGGGAGGGATAACATGGTGAGAAATGCCAGATGTAGGTGATGGGGGATGGAGGTAGCAAACCAAATTGCCATGTGTGTACCTATGCAACAAACCTGCATGATCTGCACATGTAACCCAGAACCTAAAGTACAATTAAAAAAAAAACCGTTCTAGTCCTTAAGTCCATCTCACACTTATACCATGTCATCTGTAGGTACTATTCCTTCTGTTACCACAATCACCTTGATTCAGAACCATTTCAGCTATTTCCCTGGCAATGAACTGGAGCCTCACTATTCTTTCAAAAAAAAAAAAAAAAAAAAAAGGAACATCTGTTTCTTCCAGCTTACTAATGGACTCTGAAGTTAAATATATTTCATATGTAAGGGTCATTTTTCTCATGAAAACTCTCTAAAGTTATTACCTTGTTCATCACTGAATATAATTGCAGTCCAAAGGTGTATGTTCAGGTATATACTAATCACTGTTCCAAGCATCAGCAACAGCATGTGAGCATCTGCTGTGCTCGGTTCCTTTTGAAAACCTACACACTGCCTCTTAACAGCTGCTAGCATGCTGTTCAAAATGTTTTACTCTATTGGTCTAAGGCAGTCCTAGTCATGTGTCTGAATTAATGCAATTGTGTTGTGAAAGCGCATGGCATAAACGCTATTTTAACTACTTCAGCTGGAAGATGAACAGAACAGTTATCGAGGAATAACAATCTGGCTGTTGTCATCTAGTCTAGCTTCCCTGCAGTGAGTATGAGTTACTGGTACAAAATAATAAACTGGGGAAGATATCCCTAAATTATGCCCTTTTGTTAGTACAATAATTGGACTTGTAGGAAATGTCTTAAACAGTGAGGACACGAGCTCTTGCCTACCATGACAAGTTTACACTGTCTTCATTAGCACATCCCAGCATAGTTAGTTTTTGGCATCCTCAATTTCTGTAGGCTTTCCCATCAGCTGTAGTCATTCAGTGGCAATAATGCTAAAACAGTATTTTGTTGGCATCATTGAGCTTGTCCTGGCATCAGACTTTCACAAGAACTGACCTTGGAAGAATGACTAATGAATTTCTTCACTGCTTTGTGATCATATGTCTTTATTGCCACAAATTTTTGAAAACTTACTGCCACATCTTTAAACCTTCTGCAGAATGTGTAGGTTTGTTACATAGTTATACATGTGCCATGGTGGGTTTGCTGCATCCGTCACCCCATCATCTGTTAGGGATAGCATTAGGAGAAATACCTCCCCAAGCTATCCAACCTGTAACTCACGATTTGGTTCTAGAGAATTTAAGAAATGCTAATTTTCATACTACAGAAAGTTGTATGAATAAACTTTTGAACATTTATTGTATCAAAAAACTTCTGCAACCAGCCTGAATATTCAGTTTCCTCTAATTTTCAATCCCAGCCCACTTCAGGACTTTGTGATCTCTGCTTGTTTCATAATGAGCACAGCATTGAGTAACATGTGTTCACTGCCATGCTGACAATCTACTCTTGACCACGATTACCTCCACTTACAGCTTTATTTAATGTTTTTCTACTATTCACTACTTTCAGCATGAACTTCACTAGCTTATTTTTTTTTCTTCAGGTCACATGGTGATCATTCCATATCGTGGTCAATATTATACTGTTCTGTAAGATGCTTCCCTCTCTGCTGTTCAGGTTTTCTAACAGCTTGACTTTCTGTACTATAGATAAACATAAATCCTGCCTTTTTGTCACTGTTATCCCCAACGCTGTCTATAGGACTTGACTCTTCCAACAGTATCTCCATACCAGAGCTTAGAATAATCTGTGATATACATAGCATAGGGCATCATGAGAAACCTGCCATTGGTATGCCCAGCCTGCACACGTGCCATCTTGTTACCCTTTGTGGCATGCTTGTATGGGGGAATCTGCATGTGCAGAAAAGATGTATCGCAGCTAGCGGGGCTGGGAGGGTCTTTTTTCCCCCTTGGAACACAAATGGTGTGCCTGTATTTCGACCTGTCAGATGTAAAATTTTCAACTTGTATCATGTCAGCACTCAGTTGTGGATTATGCAGCATTTTAGGTTGCCCAGCCTGTATGTGCTTGGTCACATTGAATCTGACCTCAAATGCCCTTAGCGTATATTGGAAATCTCTCCTACCTTGTTCTAGAGCCAGGACCTTTCACTTAACCTAAGCACGCAGGGATGGGAAGCGCCAATTCTGCTAGTAGGTCCCTGGAAGAGAATGTAATGAGCCAGCCCAACTCACACCCATGGTTCCTAGACCCCTAGATAACATCACATAGGAATAGGAGGAATAGAGCTATAGACTCTAGTTGGAAACTTGATACAATAGAAACATAGCTTTGTATTAAACAGCAAGCTGCTGAGAAGAGCGTAATATACTATTGCAGGAAAAGTGACTGCTTCCTTGAATCACATTTTCTAGTTACTAGGGCTTAAGTCTCAATACGGAGAGCCCATGGTGTGACCAGCCTGATTTTCGGACGTTGAGGGCCAGCCTCATAAGTGTGCATCTGGTTTTTGTCTTTTCCAGGTTCAAGAAGTATTTGAAAACGATCTGGCCTGCTGCCTCACCTAATCAAAGAGCTGTGACAAATGTAAAAGGGGTATAGGCAGGGGGAGGTGATCATCTGATGGTTCTGGTCTGCCCTGAGATGTTTATCTGTAACGACACCAAAACCTGGGCTACTCTAGTGTATAGGATGACCCTAGGACTGAACGTGGGTTAGAAGCACCTTCAAATAACCTCTACTTGATTTCCCAATTTGGTCAAAGTGGCATCCCTCCAAAAGTGTTATGACTCTTCATGAGGAGCCAAGTGGTGTCAAATCTAGTTACTCTGGGATAGGTGTTAGGGATGAGCTCAATGGATGGGACCTAGGGTCAAATTCCTGTGCAGTCAAACTTGTGTTGGTTATGTCCTTATTATGGGGGCTTTGGGCATCTGTTCTCAACGTGTCTGTGAGCCTGCTATTTAGTTGGCTATAGAGCTCCAGAACTTTAACCCTGGTCTAGCTGTATTGGCTACCTTGACCAACAACCTGTATCGTGTGAGTCCATGGCCTCTAGAATTTTCTAGAACTCCAATTGGTTGCGGTAGATATAAAAATGATCAGTTTTTACAGTAAGACCATTAGCTTCTCAGTCCCTTGTTAAGGTGTTAGTATCTCTGAAGGCCAAGTTGTAACCTACCGAATTGAACGTGACCACCAAAAAGCAAAACTTGTCTGTTTAAAACTGGAACCATCTTTATATACTCAAATGAATACATCCAGAAATACTATGACCATCTGAAAAAAAGACCCTCTGAGCTCAAAAGACAAGTTGTGCGCTTGGTCATTCTACCTTTAGAAAGTTAGAATGACTCCAAGAGAATAGTTTAAACGTTTTGTTTCTGCTTTTTCGCTGCAAGGGAGCACCTTTTCTCATACCTGAAGGCCCAGCTGGGCTCATTCTTAGGAAAAAATAGATTGTGAAGCAGGGCTTATTAGCAGGGCCTTACTTTCACCAGCTGCAAGAAGGGGCCAAGTTTTGCCCTTGGTGTATGATCCTCTGAAAGGCATTAGCACTAAATGATATGCCCAGAGCTGGAGACAAGAGCTGTGCCCCTATAGCCTACTGCACCCCAAACTGCCCCACAAGTTGGCAAACGTGCATCAAAGAATCTGTAGCCAACCATGCCTGGTGGCCATATTAGCCAAGAGGCCACCCAGTGCTCTGCAGCCTTCAGAGCTGTGGGACACATTGGCTACCTAGGTGGACAGAAAAGCCCCCATGCTGGGTGAGATGCTATCTTGGTGTGCAGACCCACACCTGTGGTATACAGCCATGAGGATGTGCCTGTGCTTCTAGTCTCCAGCAGCCCTGTGACTCCTGAAGTGTGTTCACCTAAGTACTGTGTGGCCTGAGGGACCTATGCTAGTCTCACATGGTGCTTACACCAGCATGGATGCCGCCTGCCCCAGTCTCTGGCCTGTGCATGGGTCAGTCATCCTAGTCCCATGAGAGAGATGTATACCTTGAGGAACCCAAGTTCCAATCTTAATATGCTAAACTTCTCCGTGGTATCTTTGTGGACTCAATGCCCCTGAGGAAGGGTTCCCCACAAACACCTTGTAACTGGCATCCAATGAGATATTCTTCATGAGAGTTGCTTTCAAATTAAGCTACAGGTCCTTCAACTTGCTCGGGCTCAATTTTCAGATGCATATTTAACCAACATATGTATGGACTCGGCCAAATGTGGTTTTGTTAGCCTCAGGTCTAGAAAAATAATTTTTGGATTATTAAAATCTTGGGATTCTGACTTCAGACACTTAGACCTTCCTTTAAATTTCTGTTGATGAAAGTCATGTTGGCTCACAATAGATGCTGTCTGTAGCCACTGGGATTTATCCTAATACAGTTCTGAGACTTCCAGTTACCATAGATCTTTAACCTTTAACTGCTTAAATTGTGGCTTTCCAGTAGCCTTTGACTTACCAATCGCCCTACTTAAGGTGGAGAAGTGGTATGGCAAAGGGGCAGAAACAAGCTTCCTATCTGTTTCAGCAACTAGGAAGCTATAGGTATTGCCTGAGTTCCTATGAAAAGGATATTGGCATGTGCTATAACACTGTCTTTGCAATACTGATGCTATCTTCTGACAAGGAACATCTCATGCTAACCTTAGCAAAATGAGTCTGTATAGTTTCTCCCTTCTATAAAAGTTAAAATATTCAAAGTGATGGAAGCCACATTACCTTATGAATGTGTCCAGCTCATTCTGAATCAATTAGACCACCATGTGGGTCAATATGGTTGCCTTTGTGAGCAGCCTGGAGACTTTTCAAGGCTCTGCTAGTCATGTAAGCATGTTAGCATTCAGCCCCAGGTTCAATGTTGATTAAAAGGATCAGCTTTATCTATAGCCTTACTCACATGCTTGTGACAAGTACAATTCATAATGATATGGTCTTGTGGCTTAGCTGGGATTGGAAAATCTTGTGCTTCCAGTCTCTGTAGCCCACAGCTGGTACTGAAGATGCCTTTGACTTCCCAGCACTAAGTGTATGGGATCCTGAGACAGGGCATTTGTGTGAACAGGACCAGCCTACAGATGGTGGAATTCCAACTCTACTTCTGCACAGAATGGTCTCTTACCAAGAATTCTTTGCTTTAACAATTTTAGAACATGGCCATATGAAGCTGGCATTGTCACTTCCTAGTGCCCAATGTAGCTGCAGATGCTTTTGAGACAAGCTCTTGGGCTTGCTTTTGCCGGCTGGGGTAGACCACCCCAGTTGAACTGCCTGAATCTCACGGGGAGTGTCTACTCTCTATTAGAAATTCAGATTGTCATTTTTTGGCACTGTCACTAATAAGACTTTTGTTGAATGAGTTAAATGACAGCAGTTTTAGTGACAAGCCCAGATAGAGGGTGGTTTTTCTTATCTGCAGGTGAACCACTAGGGCTCTTACCTTGGATTCAGATTTCCTCAGATGACTTCAGAGCCTTCCCCAGACTCTGAGACTTATTGTAGTGGCTCTCTAGCCTCCAGTTCACCATTTGTTTTCATTCCCCTCCTTTCCGTGGTTTCTGTTAGTTTCTGAAATCCTAGGTTGATCTAAAGCATCCTGAAAGCAGAAACTTCCATAGCTGTTGCTGGTGAGATTGCATCTTTCAGTCTCTGGTATGATACTGTTGACATATAGCAGCTTCCCTGGAAGTAATGGCTGTTTTCCTTGAAGGAAAGGTATTGCCTTTATCAGAGCTGATGATCAGCCAGAAAAAACTTCAGATGCTTGCTTCTATTGAAATGGCTTTAGGCATTGTCTCTAAAGATCAAATTAACCTCTTGTAACCAGGAACTTCACCCCGGACAATGTTAAAGTTACTAAAATGTGATTTTAGACCCTGTTTGAGTATTCTATGCCATTGACCTTATTCCAGAATTAAAGCCTAAAAGAAAAACACTTCATAATTTAAGGAGAAAATGACAACTGTCCTTTTGCTAACCACTCTGCTTTTAAATCACTTAGTTTCACTTTGATATGGAGTTTTGAGCCACAGATAAGAATTTCTCAGGCAGTAAACCCTTCTAAGCCAGGGGATTTGGGAGTCTAGGGTTTTGAGCTGGGCATCACTAGGACCTTATAGGTCTGGGTTCATTCTCTAAGAACCTGGAGAGACAGGTATTTGATAACAATTTGGAAGAACACTGGTAACGAGAGTCTGCTGGGTTGCACAGGTCTCGGATTTGTGGGCCTATTGCTGCCTGGCAGTCTGCTGCTTACACTAAAAGACCAAGGACCATCAGATTGATCCAAAGACTATGTACCTATAGACCGGAAATGTATGCAACAGCTGAGATCTAATCAAGGTGTTAAGTTTATCCTTCACACCTGAGTCTAAGAGCTACTTGATAAATACCTACGAAAAACCTGCCCATCTTCATACCACCATTCTTGAAGCAAGTACATAACTCTACTGCTGCAGTGATAGTGACCACTGGTCAGACTAGAAAGTCTTCATGACCAGCTGCTACCCCCGTGAAGGATTTTTCAAAATATTTGAGGCAAGCGTAGGCTTCTCCTGGCCGAGATAGAATAATTACAGGACTAGACTTCCTGTCTGAGACAACTAAAAACAGATAAAACATATTAAGAGTCTGAAAACTGTTCTCTATCAAGAACACAAGACTGATGCCTAAGAGGGGAAATAAACAAGGTGACCCTGTAACTTGCCCAGCTTATTGGCTGGAGAATGTCCAGAATGCAGCTCAGGCAGAGGCAACACAGGTTTGCAATCTCCCCGAGTTGAATTCTGCCCGGCCCAGGTAGCTAGAATTGGAGCAGAATGCTGGAGGAGACGGCCACACATAGAACACCCCAGAGACCCACAGAGGGTCCCCACTGAATCTTCAGGTGAATGCTGAGCTCCAAATGCATGTGAAGAAATTACCAGAGGCCAGGGAAGAACCACTCAAAGGGACTTAAAGGAAATGATCCTTGGAACTCACATAGCACTTGGAATAATTCTAAGCAGCCAGCATAGAAACCTTACTCATGGGACAAAGGCTAAAGTACTCAAAGGTGTTGCCTCAGTAATGGAATAAGTCCTGGACTAGAACTATCTTAATCCTGACAAAGCCTAAAAGCAAGGCTCAAAAGGATCTAGCTGACCGAGTAACTATCCTAGAATAAGGTACAAGAATAATTCTAGAAATAGAAAAATATCCAAAGACACAATGTCAGGCATCCAATCAAATGTCCAGGCCTATAGAGAACACATATAACTCATGACTGGATGTGTTGGCTCATGCCTGTAATCCCAACATTTTGGACGCTGAAGCAAGTGGATTGCTTGAGTCTGAGAGTTTGAGATAAGCCTGAGCCAACATAGTGAGACCTCATCTCTCCAAATCTTTACAACTTAGCTGAGCTTGGTGGTGTGCGCCTATAGCCCAGCTACTCAGTCTGAGGCAGGAGGATCTCTTGAGTCCAAGAATTTAGAGAATACAGCAAGCTATGGATTGTACCACTACACTCCAGCCTGGGTAACAGAATGAGACCCCATTTCTAAATTACAAAAGTACAACTCATAAGATCAATAAAAACGGATCTAGAAATCATAACTAGAACAGGAACACTAAAACAGATACCTACATCCCATATGTTCGAGAAAGTAGAAGACCGAACATGTTAAACGGAGATGTGAAAGATTTGAAAGACAAGACTGGTGACTTCCGAGAAGCTACATGGTATAGCTTACTCATACCTAGGCTAAATGGTATGGTCTACTGCTCCTAGGCTACAAACCTGTGTGGCATATTACTGAACACCATAGGCAACTGTAACACAACAGTATTTGCATCTTAAAGCATAGTAAAAACAGGGTGGAAAGGATAAAGTGTACCTGCATAGGGCACTTACCATGAATGGTGCCTGCAGGACTAGAAGCTGCTGTGAGTGAGTGAATGTAAAGACCTAGGATGATACTGTACACTACCGTAGACTTCATAAACATCATACACTTAAGCTATACTAATGTCATAAAACTTCAGTAGCAAGTTACCTTACTGTAACTAAAACTCAACTGTAACTGAAATTTCGGTAATACTTAGCTTAAAACACTGTCCATACATTACAAGAATGTCTTTATCCTTGTTCTATAAGCTTGTTTCTATTATACCTTTGTGTGCTTGTGTCTTAGTTTAACAAAGTAGCCTTGACCTACACAGGGTCAGGATCACCAGTAGCACTGTTCCCTACCTCTACACCTTGTCCTGCTGGAAGATCTTCAGAGACGATAACATGGATGGGACTGTCATCGCCTATGATCGCCATGCGTCCTTCTGGAAGGCCTCCCGAAGGACCGACCTGCCTGTGGCTGTCTTACAGTTAACTTTATATGTAGAAGGAAATACTCAGACCAATAAGCAGTCACTTAAGTATCATGTATTGCACAGAACTGTATGCTATACTTTCATATGACTGGCAGTATGTTAGGTTTGTTTACACCAGCATTGCTTCAAACATCAGTAATGCATTGTACCACGTTATGACAGCTATGACATCACTAGGCAACAGGAATTTTCAGCTCCATTAATCTTATGGAAACATCATTGTATATGTGGTCCACTGAGTGGAGCACTGTGCTACATGACAGTAACTGGAGTCCCCAAAGGCAGGGGACAAAAACATGGCCACAGTGTTCCAAACTTCATGAAAACATAAACCCATAGATCCCAGGAGCTCACTGAACTTCAAGAAACATGACAAATTATTGCTTGTTCTTAAGCAGTCTTATTTAAAATGATGTCCACAGTCTTCTGGCTCGAATTGCTTCTAAAGAAATGTTTCTCGTTCTTCACATTATACTTTAAAATTACCTTAACTAAGGTATACCATAAGGTATTGAGAAAATCTGACAACCTACTTACTCCTAGTGAATCCTATGCCAAAACCAAACAATTCTTACAGCTTCTGTTTTTCCATCTTTAATCATCAGCAGACTTGTATTATGGTATAAGGAATGCTAAAGAAATTCAGGTAGGAGGAAAATAACGCCAAGTAAATCATCAAATAGTAAAGGTGTAGGTCAAGACTTCATCAATTTTAAAGATAACTCAGTTTAAAACGATGTGTCACAGGGTTTATAACATGTAGAAGTAAAACAACTATTGCACAAAGGCTGAGGGAAGAGAGAAATACAGCTTCTTGTATGTGAAATGGCATAAAATAGGTAGATTGGGAGTTTAAGCATACTGTAATCCCTAGAGCAACCAAAAGTTACCCTAAAACGTAGGTGAAGGAGATAGAATAATGAAAGCAGACAGAAAAATGAAAACAAATTACAAAAAATGACATTTAAATCCAAACACAAAATAAATATATGGCTCAAATAACAATGTTAAAGTGTATGGATTATCAAAGTTCATAAAAATGTTTCTTGTAGGCAGCCTATAGTTGGGTCTTTATCCAAAGACACAAATGGTTAATGATGGGAAGATATACCACGCTGATACAAGTCAGAAGAAAGCTGGAATGGCTATGTCAATATCAAAACATCTTGGAGTAAGGAGTGCTACCAGGCATGAAGGCACTCTATGATGATAGAATTAGACTAGATATCTAAAACTCAAATTTGGAGTTGATATACTCAATTTCCTTTCATTACTGCTTACAAACCAGCTGTAGCTGCAGAATTTTTTCCAATGTGTTGGAGCTGAGGTTAGAGCAGCTAACAGAACTAGCTCATCTAACAAAAATGCTATGTTAAATGGAATAAGCTAGTTTTTGGTTAAGCACCTTGCCTTTTAAACATGAAGAAAAGACCAAAGTGAACACTTGGCTTATTAGTGGCATTAAGGGAAAAAGATAGAAAAACGTACAAATAGGAAAAATTTGAGACAACACAAATGGACAGCAAACACAAGGAAATGCATGTTCTCATATGACACCTTGGATACATTTGTCACACTGCCTTAAAAAAAATCCAGGTTGGCAAGAATGGGGAGAAGCATCTTATACAAAGGAATGTGAAGAAATATTTTCCTTAAACAAGGATAGCAAATCTTTAGATACCAGGGTCTTTAGTCCTTCCTGGTTACACATTGTTTATACTTACCCAAACTTATGCAGTCTTTTAGAAATTGAGAATTACGCTGTTTCCAGGCCAAAATTAGGTACCCATTGTGTTGAGATCTCCAAACAATACCCAGTGTCAATGAATGACAGTTGGGACTCACAGTACAGCCATGGCTATGCTCATGGCTATTGCTTCCATGATGAAAGATCCAAAGCACAATCGGCTAAGAGAAAAGGCACTGGGGCAAGGTCTGGAAGAAAACACAAGCTTGACTGCCCTCTCCCAATGCAGTCACCCAGCACGGGCTGAACTCCGCCAGCTATGAGTACAACTCATGATGTGTCTTCTGCCAGGGAAGCCCGTCAGAAACTCGGCAGCTCAAGTTTTAATTGAGGTCTGGCCACAATAGGCATCCTCTGCTTTAGTACATATTCAAATCCCAAAGTCCAAGAAAAGGCGTTCATCATATACCGTGTTGGTTGCACGAGTGACTTATGCGCAATGAATCATTCTCACCAGAGAGTGATGGGAACTTGCAAAAAACCCAAGTTCAAGTGAGCATCCTGCTATGGTAACTCTTCTATGCACCTGCCTTCCCAGATTGGGCCACTTCCCTTTCTCTGCATCCTTGGAGTCCTTTTGCTGAGAATCTCTTCACCGAAACCTGTCTTTTGAATGTGTTGATGCTGTTCCCTTGTGAATTCCGGGTTCTACAAATAGAAATCCCCACAGGAGCCCATTTTAGCAGTCTCTAGGGTCAGACTTATGATTAGTACTTCACTTCGTAGTGTAAGTTGTCAAGGAGGTACCTCCTTGGGATTGTGTTCAACTTAGCTACCAAGTCATGCTAGAAGAATGGGCAACATGGCTCTGCCACATAACCTCTCAGTAGCATGAAATTTCCTAGTAGAAATCTAGCAAAGCCATATGCTTGTAGCAGAGCCTAAATGAACTGTAAGAATTGCTGGAGCTTAGTCAATGAATGTGATCCTAGGCTGGAATCGGTTATTGAGGAATTTGACATGCTGGTTCCATGCATGGTCAAGAAGTACTATGTGGACCCTATTGGGAAAAGCCTGAATAACAAATCTCAGAATTGAGAGGACTATTGGCTTATGAAGACATGACTATGGTAGGAGACATCCATGTTTGAGCTTCTATATGAATATTGCCTCTGTTTCTGTTCATAAGCAAGTACTATAAGCATGCAGAAAAACTCAGTGCTGTTCTATGCACCTAGCTGTCCTAGAGAAGATCCCGTTCAAACCAAAAACTCAGGCAAACACCTTTAGCTACTGAGGCCTTTCCACAACAAAATAAGGGAATCACACTGTCCTTTTTCCCCTGAGATGTGCCCTTTGAGCCAGTGGGCCAGAAAGAAGCTGTAAGGGATGAGAGGCACAGTCCTCAGCCTCTAAAACATAGCTGGAGACGGACTGGTTCAAATCCAGAATCCTTGGCTGTGAGGATCCCCGTAAGGACAGATGTGCTACCGTACTTGTCACTTTCTTATCCTTCACTCATAGGAACTCGTACCTCTAGGCATGTTCAGGACTGAAGCCAGTTCTAAGTTCTAGCTCCCAAAGAACAAATTTATGCTCTCTAAACCTGGCTCTGTCAATGTCTCAATCTGCCAGCTTTGCTGTTACCTGTGTCCACTTGATATGAGCCTATCTGTCTTAAGATTCCTAGGGTGGACCTGGACTCTTTCCTCACCTGTCTTATTCATGAAACAGCCAATAAAGCCCATTGAATCCCCAGAGGAAAAGCATGGTGCAGAACTGCAATCGAGGACCATTTCACCAAGTTCTTATGAAGAGACAAAGATGCCAAGAGAACCGAGTTTTCATTTACCAGCTTGGTATCCTTTTTGTGGGGAAGCCAGTGCTGACAGTAATGGGCAACATCCTTCACCCTCAGGCAGCAGCATGGATCCTAAAGAGCCTGTGCCAAGAGAACCAAAAGAGTTCTTTTGCTTACTGAACACTTAAAGAGCAACCAACAAGAGAGTCTTCACTCACCAGGAAGAGCATAGCTCTCCAACAATCCTGTGAGTATACCCTCAGACCAAAGGTTTCTTGGGCTGGAATAATCCTCTTCTGACCTATACCGAACGGGAAGATGAAGTTAAGGGTTCCATCATGGCTTGTACAAATGTCAAATGTGTTTAAATTTACATGTATCTCTTCTGATTCTAAATTATCCCTGAAAGTGGTATAGGGACTCCTGCTATCCATCGTTTTAGATGGGGAAAATAATGCAATCTCAGCCACCCTAAAAACCCCAATTTCCCCCATGTAAAAAAACCCTCTTAAAACCCATAACAATCTAAAGAACTCAAAAAAAAAAAAGCATTGTTTTTCTAAATAACATTTAATGAACTAATTAGGTATCTGTGTACAGTACACAATGGTGTTCTAGACAGTATAGCATGAATTATGACTTCTGTATCACAATAAACACTACAAATAGTGATGGTGTGAATGCAAATGCTAGCATACTTCAAAGTAAAACTAGGGGCTTCATCAATGGAATGTTTAGTCACTTTGCTCTTCAGGTTGAAGGGGAATGAGAGTTCACTAGAGAACAAACAAGAAAATTGGCCAAGAGTCAACCACCTCTGAAGTCGAGGAATGGTGGTTCTGTGGCCCAAAGTGGATGAATGTGGTCTACCATCTGAAGCCATAGAACAAGAGTCAAAGGGTATGTTATCTTCTGTTCACAATTATGTGGCTTGAGACTTTGTGTGCTCTTGCATGAGTGATCATGACAAGAGAAGCATTGTATTCAAACCAGTTATGATTGCAGTGCAAGGATTTTAAGGGTTTGGCATTATCTAGCCTCTTTCTAGTGACAAGAATCAAACCGGATGTGTTCTTCAATGGCAGTTTCTTGGCTCTTGCTAATGAAAGTGGGTTTAGTTGACTATAAATGTTAAATAATCACTATTTAAAATTCTGCAGTCTCAGAAGTTTCTGTGAGGGTCGTATAATTCTCTGGAAGTAGGGAGCTAGACATTGCTTAAATAATTACATTGGTTCCTATGTCCTAATAGAACAGAAATAAAAACCTTAGGTATAGGGACTTTAAGTTCTGTTCTGGTCATCCCTATGTGAATGCAGTGGAATGAGCTCTGAGATACTCTTGAGACTATACAACTAAGTTCCTAATAGTGGGATTTTTTCACCTGACAAGTTAGCTCCACCCTCTCTATGGAAACCTGGGCTGTCTTCTATCCCTGTCCTGTGGGGCTCTGGAATGGCCCTTGGTGGGTCTGAAAGTAGATTCTAAACAAAATGCTCTAGTTCTGCCCATGGGCCTTTCCAGGATGGATTACTGGGACCGGTGTGGTCAACTTTGTTTTCCCAAAGGGGCATAAACGTGAACCCTCACTGGAGGGTCAGCCCTTCCTTGAGAACTACTATCAATGTCCTTTCTTATAAGGACATCTCCAGTTCGATCTGATGCCTGTACCAAAGCTCTTATATCCTAGTTGAGTGGGAAGAAGGAAGCTTTGAGTCCCACTTACTTCAAGCAGTTGTGTCCTATTCTTCATTGGGAAATCTACTGGCCTGTGAGCTGACCTCATAATAGTCAACTCACTTTGTGTCTATCTTCTGTCTACACACCACCTGCCTGGAATGCCCCATACAAATACCTCTATCAGGATCCTATCTGGAGATAGAATCCATCTGATTACCCATAGGCATGGGCAAGGTTGAGGAAACCAGCAAGGGAAGTTGGTGTGTCCCTCTGCTGTCTCAGGACTTCATGACCACCCTAACCCCTCCCAGAGCTGAGAGGATGGGGGAAGTAACCAGTGCTCCTGGGCCTGACTGTGAGCTGTTGTGGAAACTGAAGTCATAAAGGGAAGTGGCCCCTAGATGGGGGGAGAAAGTGATGGACTACCTAAACTCCCTTCACTTGTCTTTCAATCACCTGCTGGTGCCTCTCGCTGACTACATCTACTCACTCTTGCCCTGTCTTCCAGATGAAGACAAATAGGTGATCCTCTCTGAGCACAGGACATGGTGAAGAAGTTCTCAGGGAAGGGCCGACCCTCTGAAAATGTTTCTTATGAGGACATCTTCACTTCAATCTGATACATGAAGTTGTCTCTCTCTTTGGATCTGATTCCTAAACACTGTCCTTGCATACCAAAGCTTATATCCTGGTCGAGTGGAAAGAAGAAAGCTTTGAGTCCCAGTTACTTCATGCAATGCTGTTCTGTCCTTCATCAGGAAGTCTACTGGCCTGCGAGCTGACCTTCTCATAGTCAACTCACCTTCTATCTACACATCATTTGCATGGAATCCCCCATACAAATACCATGATCAGGAGCCAAACTGGAGATAGAATCCATCCCTGATAACCCATAGGCATGGGCAGAGTTGAGGGACAGCAAGAGAAGTTGGCGTGTCCCTCTGCTGTCTCAGGGCTTCATGACCACCCCACCCCTAGCAGAGCTGAGAGGATGGGAGAAGTAACCAGTGCTCCTTGGACTGAGATGTTATCCTGGAAGCTGAAGTCATAAAGAGAAGTGGTCCCTGGCTGGGGAGAAGGTGACAGATTACCCAACCTCCTCCACTTTCCATCACCTGCTCGTGCCTCTCATTGACTACATCTACTCTTGCCCTGTCTTCCAGGTGAAGACAAATGGGTGATCCTCTCTGAGCATAGGACAGAGTGAGGAATGATAGACTCAATCTCTAGAGGCAAACCAAATAATCGGCACACCCACTCAGATGCTGCTGCCAGCCTATTTTGGCTTATATTCAACTATAAGGAGGAAAACTGACCCTTTATGGTACCAGAAATGTATACGATCCTCCCTACCCCTGGAACCCCCTGCACTAGTGTGGCCCCTGCATACTTAGAGTCTACTTCTGCTGTGGTCTTCCTGCCTGATTTCATCAGGAGATTCTCTCCACACTGTGCCTGATACAGTTGTCTTATCCGATCTCACGACAGTTGCTTCCATCATTGATATTCCTGCTGGGGCCTCTTCCTGCTTACGTTCTTTGCTGTTCTGCTGCTATGACTATCCTCGACTCTATACATCCTGTCCTTACTGCTACATTAAAGCTCCTTGCCGACAAGAGATCAAAAATTAGGTGTGATATTCTCAGTGCAGTGAGAATATTCCTGGTTTTTCTGTTCCAACTGGACCATAGTTCTCTGGCTATGGTTCTCTGCACAATGAAAGCTGCATGCAAGAAGGCAAAACTTATATGGCTTAAAAGGCTGAAGGTGCAGGGAGCTAAACTCAACTCTGGGATGGCTGCTTCATTAACGGAAATTAGCATCTTTGAAGTATCTCCTATCCCTAGGGCCTGTTCTTTGTGGGTGCAGAAGATGCCCAGGGTTCTGTCTACATCCGTTGGGTTCTTTGCCATTTTCACAGCCACTGGCTCCCAGGACACTTTCCCTCTTCACAGCCAGTGCCCTATCGTTGAAGGATGGTCCTCGGGCTGTCTTGGCTGCACACGTGGAGAAAATCGGGTGTTTTCTGACCAACAACTGAAGTATGCAGGGGTCTGAATACTCCAGCTACTTGACACCCACAAGGCCAGTGGAAGAGATGTATGCTGTCTTCAGGG
This sequence comes from Cacajao melanocephalus, assembly GCA_963573385.1. NCBI lineage: Eukaryota > Metazoa > Chordata > Mammalia > Primates > Pitheciidae > Cacajao > Cacajao melanocephalus. Next base: position 163,382 of record CAUYLG010070563.1, read on the forward strand.
CTCTGCTGTGGAATTGAGCTAGTTACCCTCTGTGGGACTTTGTGTGATGTTTATATCCTTGTATATCTCTTTCCCTCACTAGTTCCACTCCCTTGAGTGGAAAGATCCCCACTAGTGGATCCCGAGAACAACTGGCAACTTGCATCTAGATCCCAGAGTAGACCCTAAGATGGGCATGCCCAGGGTACCCATGTGGTCTTTGGTATCCAGCACTGCAACCAAGTGTACCTCAAAGACTTGTAGAGAGAATAGATGTAGCTATTAAGCTCAGTTTAAGATGGGCCTAGCACTTATTTTAAAATAGAGGTAGAGATGGGATTTGAGCCTGGATTTATTCAGAGTCATAGTTAAAAGCAAATTCTGTCATCAAATAGCATATGTGAGAATGAAACATGGAAGTGAGGAGAGGATTACCCTTCATTCTAGTTAGCAATTGTCATCTCATCCAAAGTACCCTGGGTTGCAGCCAGCTCTGGCTCCTTGTGCTGGGATCATCCCCTATCAGGTAGTTAAAAAAAAAAACGTATAATAGATGTACTAGATGAGATTCCTCTGCATGTAGGAGGAAAGCTTATGGGATAGACTTCCGGAAAGCAGATCTTACCCTAATCAACATAGGGTGACCTGCATAATAAGTATGACTGTACTTGAGTGTTCACTTTGAAATTCATCATGTTCTATACTATTCTGTATGTATATGATTTACTGTAAAGTTAAAGATCATAATTCTTCCTAGTGGGAACTCTGCTCAATCTTCTCATACTGCTAAAATAAAATGCAGAGCTTATCAGCTGAGGGGCATAGGGGGATAAGACCTCACATACTACTTCCATTTCATGCTACTAACAATTTGGAATTGCTTTTTCGTCTTCCCAAGTCAGCTAACTTCAGAAAAGGGGTGATGAAAGAAGTAATGTGTCACCCTAAACAGCTTGGTTCTGTTCTCTTCTTTCCACCCAAAAAAATCCCTCAGCTTAAGGCTCTTCCCTGAGGATGACCATGGCACTTCCAGCTGCAAGTCTAGGGTGGCAGCTCCTCTGGAACCACTTTCCTCCCAGGTACCAGGTGTCTAGCTTGGATCTCAGCCACTGCCTCTGTTAGAAAGGCCATAAATTGGAGGGGGGCCCCCTGAGGGGGTCAGGCCTGGTCAGCCTGTTGATGGAATTAGAGTAATACCTGAGGGAATGGGGTTAGTTTTGGCTCTGGAGCTGAAGGAAGAATACTAGCATTTAGCTTCTTGATATATTCAGCATCGGCACATCCTGGGTCAGCAATTACCTTTCAAAGATTCTTTAGGATGGGCTGGGGTGGAGCTCCCTGGGAAGGTGTGGCTACCTGAGCAGGCTTATCCTGCCTGATGGGAGGTGAGGGGGAAATGAAATCAACGGGAATGTAAGGAGGCTGGCCATAAGGCTACAACTGGTGTTGCGTATGAAACCTTTTATACACGCTTGTGTACTCTCAGATCCCTTGTCTACTGCACCCTACCACCCCGCTTTTTTTCCTGGGGAGTACATTGATTTGTGCTAGCAACTGCTTACTGGAGGACCCAGCTGTTGGAGCAGACACTTTCTCCTGGATGTTGGGTCATGCCTACATAGGATAAAAGGGGAGGAAGCAGGCAAGGAGAGCTTCAGGTCGTAATGCAGATACCAGGTCTCAAGCCCCAGTGCGGTGCTCCAAAGACTGCTCAAAGCTGTGCTGCATTAGCCAGAAATGGCCAGGCCCCACTATCCCGACTGCGCTCAGTCAGCAGCTGGAGTTGCCTGGGGAGACCACAGCGATGAGATGAGGGCTGTGATGGATCCCAAAGGCACAGTGCAGTTCCTACAGCTGAATGCCAAGGCTTGCCTTGAAAAGCGATTCAAGCAGTGCATCTCCAGGGCTGTCACGTGGAGCTTTTTAACCCACCCTTCCCCCTCTAAATGCTGGAAGAAGCTAAATGCTTGTAGTCTTCCAGGGTCCAAATCCAATTAAGTTCACTGGAAAATCTGGGCAATGCCTCCAGATAACGTGCCTGCTTCCAGCCTGGACAATGTCACACAGTGGTAGCCCTCCTACAGTTCTGTGATCCTAATAGCAGTCATAACATGAAAGGCACCTGAATCACCTACTAGGGGAACACCTGCATTCTTCTTTTAGCTTCTTCTAGAGGCCAAAATAAGTTTTCCAAATTCAATTTTGGACCTTTTCAAGTATCTGATTTTGGTGAAGACCCAAGGATTTGGGTACAAGTGGTTCATTTAGGAGGTGATCCTAGAAATTAAGTAAAAAAAGGACAAAAACTAAGGATTCCCTGATGGCCAAGATGGCCTTTGGAAGTGTCAGATTCCCAGGGCTTCCAGACTGGTGCTGCGCTCTGGCTCAGCGCACACAGGCAAGGCAGCAGAGAATCAAGCTTGAGCTGTGGGTAGCGGGACTCAACTCAGAAGGCATAATGAAGATAAGGCCAGGATGTTGGTAGAATGGCCAGTCATGTCTTCCAAAAAAAATGGTCATCACATGTTTCATCTATTTTGCCAGACACCAAGAGGTAGGATCTACATTTTTATCCCTTTAAACTGTACCAGGCTTTTTGACTGCCTCTGATAGAATATGGCAGAAATGGTATTGTCTTCCAAGGTTGATCATAAAAGGTGATAAAGCTTCCACCTGGCACTCGTCTTTTGTGAAACCTGTTCTGAGAACACCACTGCCATGCTGTGAGGAAGCCCAAGCTTCCCCTCGAAGAGGCATCTGAAAAGAAATAACCTGTATCGACTCACCAGCCATGTGACCAGGGCTGCAGAATCCACTTCTGGTAATGCTCAGGTTGCCCCCACTGGCAGGTCCAGCTGTCTGTCCCATCCCCCCAACCCTGCTCATGCAGATTCATGGGAAAAGCAGTGACCACTGTTGACTTCGGGCACGGTCTAGGCAATAGACACAATACGAAGAACATTCCAGCTCTGAAATCCCAACGATGGGGTATGGGAAGAGAACCCATCTTCCATTTAAAGATTAGAGAGGTAAAGTCGTGTTCTCAGGATCACAAAGCTTGTAAGAAAACTGATCTTCAAACACATATCTGACCCTAAACCTTTTTCCATGCTACTAACATGACTGTCTTCAGGATGACCCTCCCCAAAACACAGGTCAGTTAATTCTGTGCTCAGCACAAAAAAAAAAATGTTTAGGAATCCTTGCCAGAGAGGCATAGTGCCTACCAGAGGAAATATCCTACCTATCTGCAGATCCCATATTGCTATAAGGGAAGTGTCAGCTTTCACAGTTGTTCAGCCCTAAAGCGTTGCAGATACAGGGTTGCTGAGAAAAGGATGTAAACGTCATAAAAGCTGTAAACCGCAGGCACTTATTCCTAATGATGGCTAAGAGATGGAAGGGGTTGCTTAGCTTCTGAGCTTAGTTTTCCCAGCTGTAAAATGGGGATAATCTGGCACAAGTCTCTGTATCCTGAAAGTCCTCTGGATTCTAATCCTGATCCGATCCCTAATCCGTTACTCATCCAACTACGAGCTGTCTTCAATACCAAGTGGCAGGGACCTGCTGATGACATGCAGCTTACCTCTGTGCTGGTTCCCAAGTGTTCTCAGCTATAGTGCTTACAAGCAAAGCACGAGGACCCTTGTGCCAGAGCAGGTCCCCCTCTGCTCATACCATGAAGTTCCTGTAAGCACACACACCTAGCTATCTTGGAGATAGAAATAAGCCCATTCCAGTGCTGCGTGGTTGTGAACAAGTCAGCCCCTCCATCTCTAGAATCGTGTGGTCTCCTGTTTAAAAAAAGTGTGTACTGGCTAATTAAGGGGCAGGCCCTTCAATTGGAACAGTAGGTGGTGGTCTGTGGACTCTGCACTAAGAAGCATAGAAAGAAACCATAACCACAGACAGGAGAGTTCAAACAAAATGAGATGCCATCAAGAGGACTTGGCTGCCAAGGGACTGACTGCCCATTCTAGGCACTTGGGTGCCTTTTGAGATGCTGTGATTGGGATTGTGTAAGTGTAAATGGGAGGCAGGGTCAATGACTCAACTTGAGATTGACAGTGAAGTGGAAATAGACAAGCCGGAAGTCAGGAGCTGGCAGAGACTAATGCCTAACAGTATAGGCTTGGTGTCAGGTCCTAGCTGTGCCTCTTACCTGCTACGAAACCTTGGTTGAGTTGTTTGGGAAAAGGGCTCTGAGGTGACAATCTATGAAATGGGAATGTTATTCAGTGGTGAGCTCACGTAGGTTCTCATGAGATCCAGCAAGTCCTCAGTGCCTAGCATGTCACATGCTCTGGATAGATTGTATCAAGGAGATTGTGACTGCCTCACTTGTAGCTTCTACTTTATTAGATTCTTAATGCCACTGGGAAAAATCACAGGTTGAGTCTTTTTGAGAGACCCTGAAGAGATGTGTTTTAGGGGCAATCTTGGGTTCACCCCCTGTGGAAAGGAAGGGAAAGAGGGAGATGAGCTGTGGTGTGGGCCCAACAGCAGCCTTGGCCAACTTCATGGAGAACTTGGGAGCAGGGATGGCCCCTCAGAGGCATCCTGAGGTGGTCTGACCAAGGCTTCATACCTCTGTATGGGTGTTATTGGCTGTGAGCTACACAGATATGCAGGATCCTAGACTCAGCCATTCTCTGTAGCTCAGGCAATGAGGGGCTGACAGCCTGAGCCAGCAGCTGAAGGGGGTCTGGGCATATAGCACAAGGAAACATGGTATGCAGGGATGGGGCATGGGAGGGCTTCCTGGAGGAGGTGGCATCTGAGCTGACTTCCAAAGGTCATGTGAATAGGACTTGGCTACATGATACATAGTGGGAAGAAGGAATATGTAGGCAAAGGAAACATCACAGGTAAGGGGAAAGCAGAAAATAGCAGACACTGGACTTGCTGCTGTCCTTTGACCTAAGCATGTTCCTGTCTCCAGCTCTTGCCCTTGGAGCACACTTTATGCATCCACATGATTGATCTTCACAGATATGACCCCTCTCATGCAGGCCTTGTGAGACTTCCTGGGAAGGTAGCACTGAGCTGATGCCACTTTCTGATACAGTAGCCCCTGCTACGCACACTTTCTCACCCTGCTTTGCCTCCCAGCTCTCCTCAGAGCTCTCCTCAGGTCACAGACGGAAGGTAGATAGTGCTCTCTCATGAGAAAGCTTCATGAGGGCAGAGACTTGGGGCACCCCTGCTTCCTGTTATCCAACATCCCAGCCCCCTCACAGCTCTGCGGGACAGACATCTCAATGCATTCAGAGACTTGGCAAGAAAGGCCAGGTGGTAAAAAGGTGAGATGACATTGTTGTGCTACGATGGCCAGAAAGGGGTGGAATGAAGGATCTTGCTTGGATGTTGGCTTCCTAGGCCCCAGGGGTGGAGACTTTGACCCTGTCGGTATGTGGTGGCAAAAGGGCATCTGAATTTCTAAGGAGGACCAGAGGCATTGACAACTGGAGTGGGTGTCTAGGGGAGGATGGTGACCCCATTCCCAATACCCTAGAAGATGGATCTGTGTTGCAGCTAAGGAGGTATATCCACTTGTGTCTGGGACAGATGGCACCTTAATCTTTCCCAGGTGTGGACCCTGCCTGACTTCCTGGAGGTGGCCCCTTCCAGGTCTCATGGGTTTGCCTTGAAGTCACACCTTCCTGAGCAGGATGTCTGTTTATTGCAGGCTTCCCAATTGATTGTTCTCAGAACTAAGCCCTTTGATGGTTTTATTGTTGGTAAATTCACACCAGGCCCCAGTAACTTCAGAGCAGGTAGAGAATGCAGAATGGGAGGGTCTGGCAAGGCAGATCAAGGCAGGAGATTGCAACCTCTAAATCTGCGGGACCAGACTTTCCTCTGAAGGTTTCCACGTGTGGGGTGTAGGTACTGCTGTCTCCAGTCTGGAATGCCCTGGCTAAGTGGATCAAGGTGGCCCTCTACCTTTGAGAGCCCTGGAAACACCTGCTGCTGTGTACTAAACAGCAGGACCGCACAGCTGACAGCTTCTGTCCAGCGACAAATTCCTGGGACTAAGTAACTATGGAGGCTGACATTGAGGCTTTCTATTGAGTTCCACACACTCTTGCTCGTTCTGCGACCAGCTCAGCTCACTTTGTCTGAGTTTTTGCTATTGAAAGATTTCCAACTGAGATGAGAATTTAGGTATCACTTAAGCTTACCACCTCATTTTCTTTCCCCATTACTGAGGGAGTGATTGGGCTTTATCCTGCTGGGGACCTCTGTGGTCTAAATACTTGTATGCCCCCGTGCCCACTCCCCACCCCTAGCCAATTCCTATGTTGTGTTGAAGAAAACTTTAGTGGAGTTTAATTGAGGAACGATTCTCAATTCAGGCAGCTCCCAGAATCACAGTATATTCAGACAGACTCCAAAGCAGCTACATGGTAGAATTAGAGACAAAAAAGGGAAACGATGCACAGAAATCAGAAGTAAGTCACGAACAGCTGGATTGGTTACAGGTTGGCATTTGCCTTATTTGAACACAGTTCGAAGAGTGGGCTACATTTCACCTAAAACTTGGTGATTAGCACAGGTGTGGCTGTGGCCAGTGTTCACCTCCCACTTGTTATAGGTCAGTGTACAGAAAAACCTACAGGCCGAACTTAAGGAGGCAGCTTTAGGCTAAACTTGATTAACAGTTGAAAACCTAGCCCCTGCAATGTGATGGTAGCACAGATGGAGGGTGATTAGATCATGAGGGGCTCTGCCCTTGTGAATGGGATTAGAGCTCTCATAAGAGGCCTCAGAGCTACCTTGCCCCTTCTACCCTGCAAAGACACAGCAAGAAATGGCCATCTGTGCACCAGGAAATGGGCCCTCACCAGGCACTGAATCTGTCACTCTCTTGATCTTGGGCTTCGGGGTACCATGAGAAATGTCAGAAGCCCCGCAATCTATGCATTTCATTAAAGCAGACCCCAGTGGACTAAGAAGGGAACCGCTTGAGAGCCTGCTCAGAACAAATCTCAGGATTGCTCTCCAAGGAGTGCAGAAGCTGTAGGGGGAGGTATCTAACCACTGGCCCCATCTTTCATGGGGGTGGGGTCATCCCTCAGAGTATTAACCTGTAAGCACTTCTGTATTGCTGTGTGTGGTTCCGGATGCTTATGGCCAGAGAAAAGCCCCCAGACTAGGGTGCTTTCAAGGTGGGAGGCCATCAGCCTGAAGGTCATGTGACAAGAACTGTCCACTGAAGTGTCAGGTGAACCTCCAGGTGGGCCAAGCTGATGTGGGAGACTCGGATTGCTGGCTTGTATCTGGTTCCAGCTTGCGCTTGGGTCAGTTCAGGAGCCTTCGCCAATGCAGCCAACAAATAGCATTGTTGGCCAATGCAGCCAACAAATAGCCAACAAATAGCCAGCACTGCAGCCATCGGGGATACAGAACTGAATAGAGACCACATCTCGTACCTTCGTGATATGCCGTAACTCTCCTGATACAACAGCACCATGGTGCTGAACACCCTATTGACTCCAATGGGGATGACACTAGGTTCAAGAGGTCAGAGAAGAGACCTAGAGCTGGCAGGCTAGAGTTGGGGTTTTATCGGGAGCTTACGTGCAAGGTGGAGTCCAGTGGCAGCAGCCCAGGCAGGAGAACTGCCCTACAGTCTAGTGGTGGCAGGCTGGGCAGAACAACAACCGCTTGCAAAAAGCGTGCAGCTTATACAGCCCTTTCACTTAGCACCTTCTCGGTAACAGCCTCTACCTGACAATCTTCAATCCAAAACTTGGGGCCTCAATTCCCCTGTATGGCCTATGTGCCATGGGATAGACTGGGGACTCATGTTCCTCCTAGACAAGAAAACCAATCTCCTAGTTGGCTACTTCTGGATTCCCTACCTTGGAACACACGTTCAGATGTATCTGCCATACAGTGCCTTTTTCAGGGCATGCTTAAGTTACTGCTATCAGGTACATTTAGCATACATTTTCCATTGCAAGGCCCTATTTGAGGCCCATAAGTACTCTGGCCTCACATCTGACTGAACTGAGCTCTGAACAGGAAGCCAGCTATGCCAATAGGTGTGACAAACATCCAGGTTGAGGGAACAGTAAAAGTGGTGAGATGTGACTGAGCTTGGTGTTGAACTGCAGGAAAGCTGATGTGGCTGGCAGAGAGTGGTAGGAGATACCTTTGGAAGGACAAAGAGGGGCTGGATGATGTAAGTCTCTTTAGAAGCTTAGCTTTTATTTTTATTTTTTAGGCCAATGGGAAGCTAGAAGTGTTAAGGTTTTAGAGTATCATGAAGTAAACCGACCTCCTTGCCTCCATTCTCCCTAAACCAATGGAAAGGATGTGGGCAGATCTAGGATCTGAGATGGAGCCTATGTGGCATGCTGAGGGGGATGGGATTGTGAGAAGAGGGAGAGCTCAAAGTAGGATGCTCAGACCTGTTGAGTCTCCCAGAAAACAAATGCAAAGAGTTTTTTTCTCCCTGGCAAAAAGCATGCAGCTTATACAGCACTTTCACTCAGCACCTTCACCATAACAGCATCTACCTGGCCATCTTCATTCAACCCAAAACTTGCGGCCTTGATTCCCCTGTATGGCCTAGGTGCTATGGGATAGACTGGGCACTCGGATGTTCCTCACAGACAAGGAAGGGGGAAGTGGCCTATTGAAGGCACTTCCCCTAAGCTGGAACTGCTATCACTTCTCTACTGTGCTCAGTGATGTCACGTCGGGAGCGCAACTGGTCATGATGGGAGTATTTGCACCTCAGAAATAGGCAAATGCTACAAATCAGAACCAGTTGTTAAACACTTTACCAGCACACCTCTAATGCCTGAAAGATGGAAGTAAAATTGGACAGGGGGAGATCCTCAGCCCTAGGAGCAAACCTGACACGGTATTGGTTAACAGGGAGCTGATGACAACTGCTTCTGAGAAGGAGTCCTGCACCGGGCAGGAAAGGCCAGGCCTTAGTACCCCTCTGTGCTGAGTCTCTTGGCCAGCAGCTGTCCAGGACAGAACACAACCTCGGCTTCAAAGCTGAGACTGGGCCTAAGTCTGTCAGCTAACCACATTCCTGCAGCTGAATGGAAAGATCATTATTTAAGAATCAACTTTAACTCACAAAACATGTTGCACATCATAAGTATACACGTTTTGTAATAAGTATACACTGTAGAATGACTAAATCCAGCAGATTAACAGGCATTCACATGCTTATTTTTTGTAAGAACACAAATCTACTTGGTGTGTTTGCTTTTTTAGAAAACGTTAATTGTAGTCACCGTGTTCTGCAATAAGTGTCTTGAACGTCCTAGCAGTTTTTGTATCCTTTGACCAACATCATTCCAAACACTACCCCATCACCCCTGGTAATTGTCATTCAACTCTACTTGAATTCAACTGTTAAAATCCACATAACATCATTCTTGAGATCTGAGAAGTACACCTGACCGCCCCCCACCCACTGCATGTTTGGGAGGGAAAAATCTCTCCTCCAAGGAAAACGCATAAGGCAAACACTAGGTCTTTCTGCAAGACATGTAGCTATCCCCATTTGTGCATCCTCTGTCCTAACTGGACCAGAACTATCTTACTTCCCGCTCGTGCCAGCTATTCCCAACTTTTGCTTTCTGGCATCTTGAGTTCAGCCAGTGGAGGGAGAGGCAAGAGATCATAATGTAGGAGACGGGTCAATATAGTTAACTCCAGCAGAACCTTTGTACCTGTTCTCATCTGTAATGATGCTTCCCCCCTACCATCTACCTTCAGGTGTTTATTCATGTCACCTTCATGAGACCTTTTCTACCATATTTGATATAACTCTAGCCACCTTCCTGTCTCATTTTTCTCCATGGCACTTGCTACCAACTGAAAATTTGTTGAGCTTACCTGTCTTTCCCAAGTTGGAATTCATAGCTCCATGAAAGCTGGGATTTCATTGTGTTCACTGCTGTATCCCCAGCAACTGAATGAATCGCCCAATGCAATGCTTCTATGAAAGGTCTCAAAGGGAGTACTCTGAAAGGCACCCTGGATTTGTATAGTGTATACCTATATGGCCCCAGGTAGGGAGTCCCCAGCCATGGGGGAAAATGAGGATGGTTCTCCATGATGAGGACCCCAGCCATGGGAAAAATGCCAGGAAATTCAAAGGGAATCTTACACAGGGAGCCAGTTTCAAAACCTTTAAGCCATCCCTAGAGCAAACGGGGTATGTGAGATCACCCAGAGATTAGCAACAGCTGGAAGCCACTACTACACTGAAGTTGGAGAAATAAGAGGTAGCATCATCAGAGCCCAGAGCTGGGGTCATTGTGGTAAAGGTGGAAAGGCTTCAGGCTTTTCCAGCAGTAGTTGGTGACCAGGGAGGAAGTGACTGGCAAGAAGGGCTGAAACCAGATGAGACAACACCCGAGGAGAAATACTCTGGTTTCTCCTTTCTTTGTGATCCTATTGGTTGAACTCAAAAACAAATACTGCCGGCAAGGGAGCCTAGGAAACACATCCTGCAGGGCTTTTCATATGCACAGCAAGGAAGGATGAGGAATAGATGTAAATGCAAGCAGAGAAATGACTAGCAGAGCAGTCCTGACCTTGTACACAGGTATCCAAATACTTGAAGACTAGCAGCACCTTCTGTCAAACAGAATAGAGTTGCACGGATGTAGAAAAGAGACCATGTGGGAACAGGGAGATGGAAAGTAGCCTCTATTACTGACAGCCTTCTGGCTCCTAGCAGGCCCAGACCTCTTATTTCCTATCCGTAGACTTTGAGATCTTCACCCCTAAAACCAGTGTTTAAGGTAACTCTGATGAGCTCACTTGAGGGGATCTGTTTCTAGTAGCCAAAAGTCTTTAGACTTCCAGCAAAGTCATGAAACTAACATAGTGTTCATCACCAGTTGATTAGATAAGGAAAACGTGGGACAGACACCATGGAATACTATTCAGCCATAAAAAGAATGAAATCATGTGCTTTATAGCAATACGGATGGAGCTGGAGGCCATTATCCTCAGTGAAATAACTCAAATGGTCTCAAATACCAAACTGTCACTTACAAATGGGAGCTAAACCATGGGTAAACATGAACTTAAAGATGGAAATGATACATTGGAGACTCTAAGGAGGGTGAGAGGGGATGAGGGTTACTGGATACAATGTTTGCTATTTGGGTGATGGGTCTGCCGGAAGCCCAAACCTCACCATTACACAATAGATTCATGTAACAAACCTGCATATGTGCTTTCTAATCTAAAATTAAAAATAGTCTAATTCCAGAAAGATAGTACTTGGGGGGATACTTTTGCTCAATAACCTTCCATAGCTCACTATTGCCTTTAGAATCAAGTTTATTTTTATCTTAAAGGCCTCAAATACAGGTTAGAGGTTCAACTAAACACGTCCTTTCATTTGTGTGGTTCTACCCAGGAAAACGGACTGACATTGTATGAGCTAGCTATTACTATGTAAACTTACTCCAAAACTTGGTGGCTTAACTTCATTTAAGGCTTGGATGTTCCATCATATGTTTATGCCATACTTTATCCATTTACTTATCATTGGCCATTGAGATTGTTTCAACATTTTGGCTACGGTGAATAATGCTCTAATGAACACAGGAATGCAAATAACTCAAGATCCTAACTACTTGTATATTCCTGGAAGTGGTGAGAAGACTGCTAGAGTATATGGTAGTTCTAGTTTTTTAGGAAATTCCGTAATGTCTCACATTTGTTTCCTAGCAAACTGTATCCTTTGACCATCATTCCAAACACTACCCCCTCACCCCTGGTGTAGTCCTCATTCCACTCAACTGAATTCAACTGTTAAAATCCACATAAGATCATTCTTGAGATCTGAGAAGTTCACCTCTGACTGCCCCCCACCCACTGCGTGTTTGGGATGGAAAAATCTCTCCTCCAAAGGAAACACATAAGGCAAACACTCACTAGGTCTGCCTGCAAGACATGTGGCTTTCCCCATCTCTGCATCCCCATGTCACGTGGTGAAATGTACATTCCCAAGGGTTCCAAATTCTCCTCGCCAGCATTCTTTTTAACAGCCATCCAAACTGGTGAAATGAGACTTCATTATGGTTTTGATTTGCATTTCCTGGATCGAGGAGGAAGTCCTGCCATATTCAACAACGTGGATGAATCTGGAGGACATCATGCTAATAAGCCAATCACAGAAGGACAAATCCTGCATGATTCATCTCGTGTCAAATTCAAAAATAGAATGGAGGTTATTCGGGGCTTAGGGTCGAGGAAAATAGGGGAAGGAAATACTGTTTCACTGGCATAAGGCTTATGCAAAATAAGTTCTAGGGCTGCTATATTGTGCCTATAACTAACAATATTGCACACTTAAAGTAAATCTTAAGCATTAGTTCTTACCGCAATTTTCCAAATAACAGTGGCTTAAAGGGATGAGCAGGTATTATTGCTAGAGTCCAGGAGTCAGCATGGTGGCTCTTCTGTTCTCAGCTGGGCTCCCTAGGACTCCTCTGGTCTGTGGGGGAGAGAGCTCTGCTGACCTAGCTTGCTTTGTCACATCTTTGGGAATCAGCTGGCTATGAACAGATCTGAGATGGTCTTGGCTAGGACAGCTGGGCTGTGTGGTCTGTTATCTAGCAGGCCACCTTGGGTTTATTCACATATGATAGCATGCTTTCTCCACTCTTTCCTGCAGCTAGATTCTGAAACAGGGGACACCACAGTGTGCTACCCAGGTCTAATCTGTCAAAACTGACATGTAATTCCCCTGGGTGCTGTGAGTTTGGGCTGCTGGTGGCTCATGGATCAGATGCTCTTCAGGAATTACCCTCTGCTGAAGAGAGTCCCTGCTATCATGCTCCCTTCCTGGGACAAATTCCATTCCATGACGATGAAGGGTATAAAGCCCATCTCACTCCACGTTGAGATAGCTCTGAAAGGCAATCTGTTTCAAAGCTCTCCGTGAGGTCAGCTGAGGTCTCTTGCAGCTGAACTACAGTTTCTCCCAGAGGAAATGAAATCTTCCTTCCCCAGTACCCCACAGATACTGTTCACAAGTGTTCTCCTCGGTAAGCCACCTGCACACAGGTCCCAGGGAACTCAACCTACATGATTTTCTTATGAGCTGAAGTTTGACACGTTAACATTTACCAGTATACCACTATTTGCATAGAAAATGAGCTCTTTGGGAGAAGACTTTGTATTCTGACTTCTGTAACACAAATACACCTATTTCAAACCACTAGTTAAGTCACAATGTAGAATTAGGGAGAGATGTGCAAAATACCCCTTCACAGTAGGGGTTGGCTTGAGGACACTGGTGACCCCAAACCAGTGTGTCCACGTGTGTATATGTAACTGAAACAAAAGTATTAGTTTTACTAATCTCCCTTGCTAGTAAACAGATTTTTCTACTGACTTTCACTGTTCAAAGCCTCTCTCAAGGCACTAAATTTTAAGGCCTCTAACAGGTTGCAACCTGCAGCTTGAAATGCATGTGTTGGGAGTAGGTCTTGCTTAGCAAGAGCAAGCAGCAGCTAAATGAATGTGAGAAGGAGGGGTAGGGTTCTCCTGCCCCTCCAGGGTGATCCAAGGTTTCTTAGTTGGAGAAAGGGGAGGATAAGCAGAAAGTATCATTTTTAACACTGAAAAGCTTTCAAAGCCTCCCTTTGCAGGTTTTCTTCCCAAAAGCACTTACCCTTCTTACACTCTGAGAAGGGTTCTTGCAAATGGAAATTCGGTTGTCCAAGAACTGGCTTTCTAGTGGGGCTTACATCAAGGAAAGCAAAGTATTTCCCTAATCCAAACCCGTACCCTGTAAAGGTAGTCAACACCGTGGGTTGTCACGCCAGGAATTTTTTAGATCGACAAAGTCATGTTCCACCATCAATATAGTGGTGTTAATTGTAACCTTTTAGGATAGTTTAAGGCTTTCAATACCTTCAATAGATGGCAAACTGACGACAGAGCCCACTTCAGTTGTAAGCATGCTATTTGATTTCTTCAGTTGAGGACATTTGACATAAAATCCAGTGTTGGGTTGCTTGTGACCAAGGAAAGTCTGGCAACCATGGATCCACATTCTCACATGGCAATGATCTGATGGAGTTAAATGGAACTGTGACCTTATGCAGTGTCCCAACAGGGAGCAAAGTTTGAGACTCCCCTAAAAGAGCAAGGATGGGCGTTTTGGCGTTAGGATCTTTGGGTAGGCTTGGAAAACAGCACCTTTCCCACTGTACTTAGTTTAAGCAATACCTAAAGGGTAAGCTTGATCTTGATTAAGTAGGAAAATAACTTGTTCCTAACCCAGTGTGTTCCACCCACAACTGCAGCCCTTTACCTTGGCTGTTTGCAATCGACTGGAAATGGTGGTCTCCTGGTGACTCTTCCCAGGCAGCTGAACCGCCTCTGTCTCTTTGAAGATTACAGGGCTTTAGCATGCCTTTAAAGTGAATTTTTCCCCCTGTGTTTTATTATAATTAATGACCAGAAAACTTTTCTTTTTCCCTCCCCTCCCTTTATCTCTTAAATATGTTTCTTTCCTCTTTAAAAATGCAATATTTCTTTTAAACCAGGATATGAATGAGTCTGTCCCTAGCAGGGCAAGCCCAGCTTCATCTGTCAACTTGATTATGCAAAGCCTCTGTTTTCAGCTGGCATCTGAGGTGGATTTCAAAGCCATGACTCATGTGTGCTTCCAGGCTTACAACCCAGAGAACAACTGTCTACAGGAGTCTGAGCTCTCAGTGCGGGTCTGGCTTTAAGGAGAAGATCCCTCCAAGGCCCCAGTGGCTCAATGATTGACAGGACTGCATGTACACATGCAGGCACTAACACAACCAGGATAATGCAGTCCTGCAAACCCAAGCTGACAGTCTGGTATTGGTGCCCAAGAGTCATTTCACTTATATACAAAAAACACATCTGCAAAGCCAAGACTTGAGGTCATCAGGTAAATGTGCAAAGATGTAGCTGCTGAGGCATTTTAGTAACCAACATTAGGTTTCCCATTTGTTCCCTAAATGCTCTATGGTACATTCATACAACAGAACGATACAGATGTCCACAATACCAAGCACAAAACAATGAGATTCGGAACAGCTACTATAACATGCGCCATGTCCATGTATACATCTGTACATGCAGACTCTAGAATAGGGTTTCTCAACTTCAACACTAATGGTATTTAGGTCTGGATAATTCTTTGGGGACTGTTCTGTGCGTTAGCAGGAACCCTGGTTTCTATCCACTCATGCCAGTCGGACCATCCAGGTGTGACAACCAAAAATGTCTCTAAGCAAAAACGCCAGCCGCTGTCCCTGGGGCAAAAATCACTCCCAGTTAAGAACCACTAGTCCACAAAGATACAGACATAAAACAGCAATAGTGAATTCTGGGTAGGAAAATTCAGGGAATAAGGATGAATAGGAGACTTTACTAACTGGTTTTTAAGTTAACTTGCATTGCTTTGGAGGTGGGCCCCTTTATATGAGATGAAGATTATTAGGTGCCCTGACTTAACCAAATACGGCCTTTATAAACAAGTATTTAAAATTCAGAAAATGTACTTAAAGTTTACCAATGGAGCGATTACTATGTAAAGGGTCTTTGCTGGGAACATGTGCATGGATTCCTGGTGGTTTTTGTTCGAGGTACAAGTGCATTCTGAACACAAGACAAAATGGTTGTATATGTTTCTCTACTTATACCATGTACTTGAAAGAAGCTTAATCTGGGTGGGAAGCTCTGGCAAAGTATAATCTTTCATGTATTATGCTTATTACAAAGTACTGCTTAATCCTCATTGTTTCTCCAATAACTGGGGTACAGTTTTCCACAATACAATAAGGAAGGTGGCTTGCATTTGCCTCCCTTATGGACCCACTCAGTGGGAGAAAAGTTGAGGGACCTAAATAGGATGGTACAAGCACGACAATGTTAGCAAAGGCTGAATTTGCACATCACACCCAAGGTATCATAAGTGGTACCTTCTTTACAAACAACTCCTTGAAGTGATGCCTGCAAAACAATCTTGAAAAAAATTCAGGACTGTAACTGCTTCATCTGGCTTTGATCCAATCACTAAAATAAATATATATTGAAACCTGAGCCCTATCCCCAGGGACTGTGACTTTGCAAGTGGAGCCCAGGTCTCTAGATACTTAATGTTCCGGGGGAAGTGGTGGAAGTGACATTCCTTCAAGAGCCCATTGTTGGAGACCCCCTGTGATAAAGAGTAGAATTGAAGCCACGGTAAAGTTCTCCTCTATGACAAAACACTGAGGATGCTTGGGATAGAAGTCTTACAGGTGGGCCCATGGCCTCTGGCTGTCAGATCTGTCTAGGTTGAGGCACAGTATGTTGCGCTTGGCGGCCCCCCAACACATGCTATACTCAACCAGCAGCAATCTTGCCTCAGCAGGGGTTACAGATCCCACACTAAAGTCACACGGCTGAATCATTGAATTTGATCAGAAATACTGAAGATTTGGGGTATCCAAAGCCTCTGGGCCTGTGATTCGTCAGTGATTAAATACTAGGTTTCTCTGTGCCTGAAACTGCTGCCTCGGGGGGAGGGCTGAAACATTGGCACATAAAATGAGGTTTGTGCTCAGAGCCAGTAGTGACTTCTATTCCACCCCACCCCCAAATTCTACCCATTCCATAAGGCCCAGTTCAAATCTCACTTTACCAAGACTTGCCTGGTTTCTACAGCTCTGAGCACTTAATCACATTGCAAATGAGAACATAAATCTTCAAGTACAATCTGCCTGAGATCACTTGGCAAGGACAGTGCATGGTCTGATTTTAGACAGGCCTGGGTTGGAGAACACAGCTCCCTCAGTGCCGGCCCGATCCCCAACAAACAGGAGGCGATAGCTGCAGAAATGAGCCCTTCTGTCGTGGGCAGTGAGAAGGACAGGATGTGAGTGGAAAAATTGAAATCCAAAGTCCAGAGGATAGTTTATAGTAATGCACAAAAGCTAATTTCTTTTGACACACATGCACATCTTACGCTACGAAGTGACACTGGGGAAGGCTGGGTCAGGGGTATGTGAGAATTCTCTCCTCCATCTCTTAGCATGCTGTCCCATGCACAAGGATGTGACGTGTGGCATGTTAGGATCATGGGCCCTATCAAGCTCATGCCCAGCTCTGCCTCTTGCATCTAGAATATTTTGAGGAAACAGAAGTTCCCTAACCTTTCACCAGTCTCCCCATCTGTAAAATGGTGATAACAGAACTCTACCCAGTGGAGTTAAGGATTAAATGGTATTACCCAGGGTGTGTGCAAAGCTGCCACGTAACTGCTTTAGAGCCAGCTACTGATATTTCTATTATACAGTTAGTATTTGCCAATCAAACCATACAGTTTGGCCCCATGGACTAGTTAGAACAACATGATAATCAGAGTGGAAAGTTGCATCTATCTGTGGGTACCCAAAGAGCATCTCTAGACCACTTCTCTCCAAAGTGGCCCAAAACATGCCTGGGTGGCCTCTGGCCTCCTGCCCATGTGGCATCTTTGCTGATTTCTCTCCCATATCTGGTCCCAGTGGGCCTGGTCATCAGCCTGAACACAGTTCTTGTGATACAGAAAGAGCTTTTAGAGGCAGTAGTTCTCTTCCTGACCTAAGCCCCTTTACCCTGAATCAAATCAATGTAGGGCTCCCAGAATGAATGCGGATGTTCCCTGTAGCCTTTATTAGAAAGTGTAAATAATCTAAGTGCTCATCAAGAGTGCATGACTTATTTTGAGATGCCCACACTCTGCAGCAGCTGAAATGAATGAGGCAGGTCGGTATGAACCAGTGTGGGATGATCTCAAACACATGAGGCAAACCTATTTTATATGCAGTAGTCTGTACTGCATAAAATCCATGTTTAAGAACTATGTATTTAAGTATACACTTGTAGGAAGACACATAGGAGAAAGTCTAGAACAGTGCTGTTCATGTCTGTATAGAAGTGTTCTATATCTGTCCTGCCCAGTGCCAAAGCCACTCGCAGTGTGCACTATTGAACGCTTAGTGTAGCCCATGTGACTGAGGAACTGAATGTTAATTTTGATTTAACTTAAAAGTGCCTCATTGGGCAATGGGTACCATATTGGACAGAAAACTAGAATCTGCAGTTGAGAAGGCTAGAGATGGAACACTAGAGCAGGAGGCCAGGAGCCAGAGGACCTTTTTGTGTGTATGACTTGGCTTTAAGAAGTATATTCCCTGTATTCTGCTAAATTAACTCTTCTAAATGCACTGTGGTACCTTGGGTTGAATCCTGGAACAAAAAGGCAATAAACACTGCTGAAGTCCAAATGAAGTCTGGAGTCAGTAACAAGATACCAATATTCACTTTAATTTTGACAAACATACCATGGTAATGTAAAACATTGACAGGGGAAGCTGAGTGAAGGGTATACAGGACTCTGTACTTGGTAACTTTTCTGTACATTTATTCCAAAACGTGTATTCCAAGACTACAAGTTTAGTGCTGGGTTTTTTCCTAAATCTTAAATCGGACACTTGGAACACTTCCGATTAAAGAGAAGAACACCAACTTTAGTGCTTGCTGGCTCTGGGCTCAGCATGTTTGAGAACTTCAAGGTGGAGACATCTGGGCAGCTGCTCAGAAGCAGCCACGACTCTTCCCACTGTGCCTCTGCCTGGTGTCTAGTATGACCCTAAAGCCTTCAAATGCCTGCAGAGACCTGGCAGCCACCTGGAGACTGCCCTCAGCACAAGGCAAGAACCTGAGACATCTGTTCCAATGGTCCTACCTCCATGAGAGGATACCACAGAAGCTGGTGCCTCTTCAAGGTCATTCCAAATGTACTTAGAATTATGACAAACCTGAACAAAAGAACCAACATTCCAGCTGGTCATGGTGGTGTGTGCCTATAGTCCCAACTACCAGGAAGACTGAGGTGGGAGAATCTCTTAAGCCCAAGAGTTCAAGGCTGCATGCAGTGAGCTACGATTGTGCCATTGAATTCTGACCTGGGTGACTGAGCAAGACCCTGTCTCTACTTCTTAAAGACCCTATATTCCATCCTCTACCATGCTGTTTACAGTGCCTCCTTGTGGCCAAAGAGTAAAGATGTTTCACCACTTCTGTCTTAATGAAGAAACGGGGAACTCAGCTCACCTCTGAGCCTCAAGATCACAGTGTGAACCCAAGACTTTGTTTCAAACCTAGCTTAAACGTGACTGCTGCGCTACCGTGCCAGATGCTGTTCTACAGTGTGCAAGAGAGGCGAGGTCCCCACCCTCGTGGAGTCACAGGCTTGCAGAGCCATTCAGATCGTGCATTCTAGAGCCCAGCCAACCTGGATACTGAGCCCTACGTCTAGCACTTCTGAGCTGTACAGATCTGGGGAAAGCCTGCTGCATGAGCTGGTCTGGACCTCTGTTTTCTCATCTGTAAAATGTGATTCTCACTGGATTGGGTAAGATTTAAGTGACCTTGAAATGAAAGCATCAATTAAGACTATTTGCTGGTGTTCATCACTGTTACAACTTTCCCTCCTTGTTTCCTATCTCAGCCAGGGAACTTCTAAGAGTATGTGGCTCAAGGATTGTTTCCCTACTTTGGTGTAACTCTTACAGACTTAGCTTCTAGCTGGAATCTCAAGATAATGCAGCAATAGCAAACCCAAACCTGAGGAAAGTCTAGAATCTCTGCCTTTAGGTCCCAGTTTTTGTCACTGATAGAAGGCTTATAAGTGAAGGCTTATGAGTGGTCCAGCTGGTCTGAAGATCAGTATGTTCCTATAATAAAAATGTATGTCTGTTTCCGTTGGAACATCACACAAATTTAGTGAGGAATTCCACTGTCAGGAGCATTGTGCAAAGTCCGATGTGATGACTACATTGTGGTTTTCTGGGTCTTCTGGGCTCCCAAGCCGGCTGAGGGTCACGTGACCACTGCCTTCCTGAGCCTTGTTCCTGATGTGAGTAAATGACTCCTAAATCAAAACCAGATTGCTCCCCTCACCCGATGAGCGCCTCACCAGCAAGAGCCTTCCCCCTCTGCCTGTGAGCTTGTGTCGGGGGGCTCGGGGTCTCGATCTACACTGTCTAAAAGCAGCTCCCCCAAAAAACTGCTCCTTTCCAGCTTTCTTTTCAGCACAGGCCAACCAGGCCCTTTGAGACCAGAGAGGGGAAGGCAAACTGAAGACCACTGGTCTGGCCCCATTTCAAGAATGGGCTACTGTCTAATCTCTAGCCATGCCACCTTCTGCAGAATTATTCCAAGCCTCGGATTAGATGAAGCGGGCTGCGGGGGGTGGGAGTAGAGAAGTTTGAGAAGCATTTGCCGCCATGATTTCTAGAACAGCTCAAAGGCAGAGGAGAATGAAGATACACTTCAGTTTTTCTAAATTGGCTAAATGTGAATCCAGGTGGCTTAATTATTGCTGAATAATTGGCATGGTCCTGTTGTGCTGGTGTCTGGCAGCGGGGCTCCGAGGAGCACTCAGGATGGTGTGAAGTAGGTTCCCATTGTATTTGCTCAAACTACAAATTCTAGCAACCCTGCTGACTCCCGGAGCCTTCTTTCCCTAACCCCAGAGGGGCCTACAGCATCTCTGTGGTCTGCTGGATGACTTTGTCTGTAGCCTCAAACCAGAAGCTAGCATGACCTTCCCTTTGTCCACAGGAGCAGACTGCCCTCGGCTCTGCATGCCCAGGAAAGCTCACTGGCTCCTGACTCCCGTTGGTGCCCAGAGTCCAACCACCAGGATCTGACTGGCCCATGACCCCTCTTGCCAGACTGGCTTTTGACTCTGCAGGAGAGACAAGTGGGTGGGCTTGGCTACCACCTCTCACTGAGACTTGGGAGATGTCTTTGCCTGAGAGCATGTCCTTGTTTCTCTCCTATATCCCTTCCGAGAAAGTCATCTCTTCCACTTGCTTGTTTGCATTCCGAAGTACCCTGCCCCAGGGATTACAGCACAAAGCAGCCCACGTTGCAATTATGAACTGTCAAGGCTTATGCACGTGAGCTAAAACTTAAAGCAGTCAACCTCTGTCCTAGTGTATACCCCTAGAAGTGTTATGCTGTTGAACCTTGTTTACCTCTGTGAGCCTCAGTTTTTTCATTTGTAAAATGGGAATAATTTCCATTTTGTAGGACTGTTGAGACTCCAGCAAATGTTTTAGCAGGCACTGAGAACACTGCCTGGCACATCATGTTTATACAAGTGTGTAAATCCCACAGAACCCTTGCAAACACCTTACAAAGGAACTGTATTCCTGATAAAATAAGAGCTGGTCTCTGTGCTTCACAGGTCACACAGCTAGCAAATGCCAGCCTCAGTTGTCAGCCTCTGCCATCTGACTTGAGTCTTGCTCATATACCCAGTTTAATATGGCTAACAGATTTGATGGTGACTTGAGGCAAAATGGTGTTCCCCTTTGAACATGACAACCTTGCATTCTGCACCAACACTATTCATTAACAACACTCTCCATTTAGACTTAAGCACAAAAGTTAGATAGTTTTTTTAGAACAGAGAATGCCTTAAGCTTTCAACCAGTTCGGTAAAACCTTAGAGGAGAGAGCTGATACTTGAAGACAAACCATGTAGATCTTCAGCAGTTTGCCAAGTTTTGAATCGCTGACATTTAGATTTGCTGTGTTAAATACTTCTTTTAGCCTCAGTTTCCCCCATCTGGGAAAGAGCTGTTGATTCGATGATTCAGTAAGTTCACTTGCCCATGAGTCACAGTAACTAGGGGCAGAACTATCGAGCCCTGGTGTTCTGGCTGTTGGATCCATGGCTCTAACCATTCTTGTTCTGAGTCCTCTTGCTGACCACCAGCTGACTATCTTTGTGGGTCCTTCATCTCCATCTCCTCTCTGAAAGCCAAGTGCACCACGGGGCCAGGCAAGATGGGAGCCTCTAGCAGAGATGGAGGCATGTTTGTTCCTGCCCCACCTTCTGGAATGGGGGATGGCAGCGGGTGTAGCCTGTAGAGGATGTTGAATAACAACTGGAGAAAGGGCTGCTCTGGTTCTCAAATAAACAGGCTCATGAGTGATGAGGGGGGACCCGCTTCTCTCCCACCTTCACCGGGGGCAGCTGCAGCCGCCAGCACTGTACACACGTTTCTTACGCGAAGGCGAATAAACACCACCAGGGCGCACTTCAAAAGACTCTGGGAGCAGCTGCTGCTGATGGAACCATGCCTTTAGGGGGGCTGGGCTTGTGCAGAGGGGCTAGGGTGGCCTCTGGTAACAGACGGCCCCAAGACGTCCAAATACATCAGTGTGGAGGCCTCAAAGACCCAGTGACTGCGAGCAGGAAAAATAAATAATGCCGTTATCTCCGAATTTTTGCCTTTGATCTCATTTCCCCCCTCTCTTCTTCCATTGCTTTTTCTCCCCACCCCCTTCCCTGATTTTTCTCTCCTCTGCCTTTAAAAAAAAAAATTTTTTTTTCTCCTTGCCATTTGATTTATGCTCCCAAACAGCTCTGAGAGGCTGACATCCCCTGATGAATTGTTCTGCTCAGAGACCTGAGCAGGCAGGCGGCTGGAAAGGGGGTGGGGGGCAGTGGGGGAGGGTGGGATGGTTCCTTCCAAACAGGGAAGACCTGGCCTCAGTGAGGGGGATGCTGTAGGGACACATGTGAGCACGTGTGTGGGGTATGTTCCTATTGGCGCACACCAGTGTCACCTAGAGCAGTGGTCCCCAAACATTTTGGTACCAGGGATGGATTTTGTAGAAGACAGACTTTCCAGACTTGGGGAATGGTTTTGGGATGATTCAAGTGCATTACACTTATGGTACACTTCACTTCTATTACATTGTAATATATAATGAAATAATTATGCAACTTACCATAACATAGAATCGGTGGGAGCTCTGAGCTTGTTTTTCTGCAACTGGACGGTCCCATCTGTGGGTGATGAGAGACAGTGACAGATCATCAGGCATTAGATTCTCATTAGCAGTACACACTCTAGATCCCTCAGATGCGCAGTTCACAATAGGGTTATGGTCCTATGAGAATCTAATGCTACTGCTGATCTGACAGGAGGTGGGTGGAGCACAGACAATAATGCCAGTCAAGAGGAGCAGCTGTAAATACAGATGAAGCTTTGCTTGCCTACTCACTGCTCACCTCCTGCTGTATGGCCCAGTTCCTAACAGGCCACAGACTGGTACTGGGCTATGGCCCAGGGGTTGGGGACCCCTGACTGAGAGCTTGGGCTACCTCTGCTTCCACTTCCTTTTGTTTCTGAGCCAATGTAGGAATGGGGAGTGGTGATTTTCTGTCCTTCCTCATTAGGAGATGATTCAGAAATCATTAAGTGTCTACTGCATGCAAGGCTCTAGGAATCTAGGGATACAGCCAGTTGTAACTTAGAGGCAACAAACTTGTGACTTCTGTATCCAAGGTTATGGTGAGACCTCAGGCCCTGGGACCAGACTACTCAAGGTCAGGTTCTAGCTCTTTCGTTCCCTGGTGCTGTGCCCTTTATTTAAGAAAGCAGCTCAACTGTGTCCAGTTTCCTCACCTATAAAATTAGGGTAATAAGGTTTCCTCAGAGCATTAAATGAGTTAACGCTGAAAGCACTTAGCAGCTATGGAGTGATAGCTGAAGCCATCAGAGAGGGCTGTGTAGGGGTAACAGTGGGCAGAACAACATGTGCAAAGGTCCTGAGGCTGAAGCATTCAAGGAATTACAAGCAACTCCCTTTAGAGGCTGGAAATTCAAGGGATAAGAATGAGTCTAGAGAAGCTGGCCCCCATAGTCTTATAGAACAGGATTGGGAATTTGATCTCTATCCAGATGGCAATGGGAAGCCCTTGTGGACCTAAGGCAGAGGAGTGATGAACTGTGCATTTAAAAGTCCCATATGTCTGGCTAGTACCTGAGAACAAAGACCAGGAAGGCAAGTAGATTACTGAGGTTGCCTAGATGGAAGATGATGGGTGATCATTGTGGCTTTGAGTCTGGTTGCTTCTCACTCTCCTTGACAGAGTAATGAAGGATTATAGAAGGAACTTGACCGAATATAGTGAATGGAAAAGTTAAGGTAGCCTCCTAAGTTTAAGCATTTGGTTGTACCATTGACTGCAGCAGGAAAGGCTGGCAGTGTTTGTTTTTTGGGGTTTTTTGTTTGTTTGCTTTTTGATTTGCCAAGCAGCAAAGGAGACTGAACAGCTGAGTTCAGTCTCAGAGCAGCTAAGTCCCACACCCACACAGGAAAGATTTGAAACCAGAACTACTAAAGGAATAGGAGTCTGCAGGCAGGTGGCTGAGTGCCCCAAATCAGGAACACTCAAGGCACTTACAACCTGATTTGGGAAAATTATCAGTGTCTTCCAAGTGTTGCTACACACATGGATTTTTTAAAGTATTGATGCTTAGCTTCTAGTCCCAGACATTGACTTTGTATGAGATGTGACCAGGGCAACTGGGTGGCTTTTTAAAGCTGCTCAGGTAATTCTAATGTGTAGCGTAACTGGAGCCATTGTAGTAAAAACTCTTAATCCTAGCTGCATGCCAGGCATTGTGCCAAATAGATTATTATACCCTACCTTTAATCTTCATGTCAGCTTCTCTGAAGGTTTCTCATCTATAAGGGGAGACAGGAGTAACTGCTTCACAAGGTTAAATAACTTGCCCCAAATGACACAGCTAACATAGATGATATGTGAACTTGAGCCACTTGACTCCAGGTGAAGAGCTGTAACCATCACCCTATGTTGCTTTGACATTTGAGGATAAAGCAAGGGGAGAGGAAAGGTGGTAAAAGCTCATCATAGATGAAGACCGCCATATTGGAAACTCCTTCGAGCTTCCCATGTGTCTCCAATGAGCAGAACTAAGTGACCACAGGTGGGAGGTCTCTGCCATCAGAGCTGGTACATCTAAGTTTTTTCTTACTCAATTTCTTTTTTTTTTTTTGTTAACAGTTTTATATTTCAAAATAACTAGAAAAGAATTATAATGTTCCCAAAACAAAACATGTTTCAGGTAGTGGATATGCCAATAACCTTGATTTGATCATTACACAGTATCAAAATACCACAAATGCTTCCAAATATGTACAACTATGATAACATTTTTTTTAAAGACAAATTTAAGAACAACATGGGAGTCAGTCATCTTAAACCTTGCCACTGCTTTATCAACTAAGTTTTTGATAATCTAAATCTTTTGTTGTCATTTCAATGTTTATAGCATCTTCACCATAAGTAGATTCCATCTTAAAGCAATTTCTGTGCTCA
The DNA here is from genome assembly GCA_963573385.1 of Cacajao melanocephalus. Lineage (NCBI taxonomy): Eukaryota > Metazoa > Chordata > Mammalia > Primates > Pitheciidae > Cacajao > Cacajao melanocephalus. The sequence continues at coordinate 188,592 of CAUYLG010070563.1, forward strand.
TCTGTAACAATTTATCATTTGTGAAAGTTTTATGAGATTGTAACAATTCAGTCACATCTTCAGGCTCCACTTCTAATTCTAGTTCTCTTGCTATTTTTACCACATCTGCAGTTCCTTCCTCCACTAAAATCTTGAACCTCTTGAAGTCATCCATTTGGGATGGAATCATCTTCCAAACTCTAACAATGTTGATATTTTTACCTTTTCTCATGAATCACAAATGTTTTTAATAGCATCTAGAGTATGAATCCTTTCTAGGTTTTCAATTTAGTTTGCCCAGATCCATTAAAATGCAAGCATGTTTTTATTGTGCTCTGCAACTATCTTAAACACCTTTTTTAGTTCCATGAACACTTTCGTGTTATTTTTTTCTTATTCAATTTCATGTAGGCTACCCAGGTTGGAGTAAAAAGTATTTGGTTGGTGGTATCCAGGGAGAGATGCTGGACTCGGGTACTGCTTATTGGGAACATTGTCGATGTCAGACCTCTGGTATTGATTTTTCTATGAATGTGACCCCTCAATGCTTAACACCTTAATTCTGTGCAAAAGGTCTGGTCTATTACCTCCCTGGTATGAAACCAGAGACCACAGACTCCCTTTCCATCTTGGTCAACATGCTCTTGTTAGGCTAACCTTTAAAGTGTGGCTGCATTATAGCCCTTCCCTACTCCAGAATCTACTACACTATATGGTTTGATTCTTCTAAGTAGGTCTTCATAGTACTATATGAATAAGCCACAATGTATCTCTTCTGCTTTGGGAATTTGATTTGTGTTTGGGGGCTACCATGAGCAATGCTGCTATGGGCGTCCTTGGAGTTGTCTCCTGGGGCTTGGGGTGGAAATACTGCCACACAGCACAGAGGTTTTTACATTGAATTTTTGTGAATGATGTCAATCTCATTTCCAAAGCAGGCTAGACACTCTGGCAGTATATGAGAATGTCTGCTGACCAACACCTCTGATAACAACTTGTCTACCCCAAAGTAACTGGTTCCAACATTCCAGCATATTCTTATGCTTGTTATTTCTCAGTCACACACGCCTGTACCTTCCTTTTTCTGTTCATTTGATCCTCAAACTGTTCCTCTGAGGGAACTGTACCCCCATTTAATGGACAAACAAGCTGAGGCTCACCCAAGTCACACTGGGAGAGGGCAAATTCAGATCTTATTTCCACCTTGTACTCAGTAAGTTGTTACCTTCAGCGTTCAGTTCCCTCGGCAGCATCCCTGGAGTGTATAGCACAAAGACATGTTGCCCAGGTAAGGCATAACTCTTCCTATGATCAATTCTCAATGTATGGTGGTATGGCTCTGTGGTTTCTATAATTGTAGACCATTACAAAGCTGGTCTCGTGTAGGGATCTAGGGAGGCAATGCAGGGTTTGAAAATAATAGCTTGTGCTTTAAAATTAGGCTGAATGAGTCAAGTGCCACTTCCATTAATAGCTAGACTTTTAATCTTGGGTAAGTTTTTCAACTTTGCTGGACCTCACTTTCTTCCTTCTGAAAATAGGAATAATAGTACCTTACTGCTAGAGTCATGGTGAAGATCAGATCATGGCATGTGGTAAGCACTCAAAAGTCAGATGCTTTTATTAGGACATCTGGAATATGTAGCATCCCACCACCAGCTTGTCACCACCACCACATTGCCCCCCCAAGACATCACCCCTCCCCCAAAAATAGGATATGTTTGGAAAAATCTAGTCCCAGCAGTTAAGGTATATATTTTGAGGGAATTTTATTCTAACTCGGATCCACAGCCAGCATTTTGAAGGGAGTGTATGTGTTGTGGGGAGTTGCTGAGGTTTGTTGGAAGGAACACGTAATTAGAGTGAGGAATACCCTTGTGGCAGCCACCCTCACATCCGTATTTCCTGCCTTCCAGTCCATCAAGCAACAATAAAATTCCAAATGGACAATATTCCAAACAAAGGATAAAATAAATCTAATTAAAGGGATGGGTAAAACTAGAAAAGGTTAAAATAACAGAATTAGTGTTAAAACAACTCCCTTGACTAGGTTGAGACCCCTAGATATGTGCTCTTGGAAAACCCCACGCTCCCTAGCTAGAGCTGCTTACAGTGGCAATTGACATGTACTTGACAACCTTCCCAAGGCAAATGGGAGATGCAAAAAGTATGAATGGTGTCTGCCTTCTCCAGGGTTGTATCCCCAGTACTTAGCATAGTTCCTAGCACATGGTATATGCTCACTGTTTTTTCCCTTTCCCACCTTCAATTTTATTCAGTGAGGCCTCTGAAACTAAAAGTCACAAAAGTAAGATAAAACTTAACCTACATAAGGCACGACCTAAGATAAATGGCATAAGTATGGTATGAAATGAAAAAACAAATGGAGCAATTATAAAGTCAAGTTAGAAAACTAAAATCAGCTAGGCGACGGCTGTCGCCTAAACCTGTTTCCACCACTCACCAGCACTTGATCTTGGATGTACTTGGTATCCCGAGCCTTATCTTTTTTTTCTCCGTAGTATCTATTTCATGGAGCTGATGGGATTAAGTAGATCCCCATATGTTAAATGAGTTTACTCCATGTTCCAGGCACTGCTTAGTCTCAGCTGCTATAATGGTTTTTCCTCCTGTGTTCAACATTTGCAGGCTGGGTGACTTGAAAGTTGAAGTGAGATGCTCTGACTCTATCAGATGGGAGGATGCGCTTCTTTTCCAAGGTTACTGTGAGATCAGGGGAGGTTTGCACAGACTGAGTCTACAGAGCTGTGTTTAAACTCTGGCTCCTCAACACAGTGTGTGGCTTGGGGCAATGACTCACCTTACTTACCTGTGAAACGGATAACAGGACCTCAGGGTGCTGCTGTGAAGGTTACATGAAACAAGACACATGAAGTGCCTGGTATGTGGTAAGGACTTCGTAAACACAAGCTGCAATTATGTGTGTAGAAAACCTTTTTGAGACAGAAGGTGCAGTCATGAAGTACAAGGTTTTCATGAAAATGAGTCGGGTGTTAAAATAACTACGTTTGGTTCTCTTGGTAACTCCTCTTCACCCCCACCCCATTCTATCATTGTCTGCCTTTCTAGTTCTCTCAGTTGAGAAGAAAAGAGTCCACTTGAGAAGGCCCCAGCCTATCTATTTCGAAATTCAGGGAAAAACGCCAAACAGCCTCCCCAGCTGGGGCCTAGCTGCCTCTGATAAGAAGGATGGAGAGAGGTGAATTCTGAAAATTAAACAAATCCTGGTGTCTTTGAAAGGTCACCCGGCTCTGAGGTAGGCCGTCCTATCGGTGACAGACTGCAGGGCCAGCCAGCGGGAAGAAGGGAGCCTCAGGAGCGACTAAAACTAAGGTTTGGGGTGGCCAGAAAGGAAGGCCCCCAGGACACCACTCCCAGCAGGTAAGCAGACTGTGATGAGATGATGGAGACTTGTTCTGCAGAGCTGGCTGTTCACAAGTGCCTTGTGAGCACCTGCTGGGTGTAAGCAGCAAGTATGAAATTCTGTCCCTCCCTGGAAGAATCCACTTTCTAGTGGAATGCTAGCACTTCCCTCCAGCCCTGCAGCAGACAAGGATTCCCTCTCCAGAGGTAGACTTCTGATGTCTCAGCAGCAACACAGATGAAGAGGATGGTTCTGGGGTTTTGACTTCACTGAGATGCTGCTTTCCATAGGAATCTGCAAAAGGATGCCTTCATCACTTCTAGGTGTGTACATTCCCCACCTCCCCCAAAATTGGACAAAGCAGTTGGGGCTGAGGGTATGTTTTCCAGCAGCCTGGCTCCTGTGTATGGCTGAATAAAGGGTCTAGACCCTGTTGTGTCAAAGAATTGAGAGGGAGGATAGGGCTACCCCAAGAGAGCTAGGAGCAGGAAGGCAAACTCTTGGCTACAGTGCCTTTAAAACTTCCTGTGACTGACAACCACCAGGCAGCAGACATGCCTTATTTCAGCCCTCGGTTAATGTCGGTTGCTTCTAGTGTCCCCATTTGATGTGTGGCAAAACAGGTGTTGGATCCTGGCTCTGCCACTTTTGAGCTATGTAACTTATAGCTCAGCAACTTAAAGTCCATTCTATGCAATGAACTTGGTTCTCCATGTCCCCAGCCCATCCCCAAGATCTGGGAGGAAAAGAAAGCAAAATATTCTCCTTTAATGGATTAGAGACTGGTAAAAGTTTTAACTGCCAGTGACAGCTCACCCCACCTTAATCAGAAGTGTCAGTGCCCCTTTCGTAAGAAGGATCCATGAGCCTTTCCTAGACAGGCTTCAGCGCAGAGGGTATATCCTCCTGAAGGCCCTTAGAAAATTGAAATCACGGAAATAGCCAAACTGGAGTTGACTTCCTTGCCTTTTCCCATATATTCAGAAATCTATACATGTATATGAGTTGCCTTAATCAAATGGGATGCCCCCGAGTTCTGTATATATTAGTGTTTGGTGATTCAGTGATAGTACTCTACGTGGCTAAGATGTAAGATGTGACTTTGCTATCAGGAAATATACAGTCTAGCTGGAGACCCAATATTATAAAAGTGGTTCATACTCCCTGGTGACATCACCATATTTTTATATTAATAGAAAAGACAAATGATACTCTATCACTGCCAGTTCTATTACAGTAGATTCATAGGGACAAAGAGAATGGAACATCATTTGGTAGTTAAAAGGCATGAGTCGGCACTGGGTTCATGGCTATTGTGACATTGCATGAGTTGCTCAGTAATCCAAAACTTCTGTAATAGGAACCTGATTGCCACCTCAAAAGTTTGTTTTCAAATCCTGATATGACATACTTAGCAGGCTATCAATAGCAGGTGCTGTATTATCCACCATGTGATATAGTGGTGAAGAACATTGTAGGAGGGTATCAGCATGGTCTGCCACTTGCTAACTCAGGAGAAGAGAGGTTAAGGGACCCTCCCAAGGTCAGTTTGCTCAACTAGAAAATGGAATAACAGTACCTAACTCATTGGACTGCTGTGAAGGTTAAACTAAATACTTAAAGTCCATAGAATAATGTCTGGGACATAGTGCTGGGAGACTATTCTTTATAGGTGACTTACGTTCCTGCATGTCTTCTGAGCAGAAGCACTCACCTTTTGTTCTGGACTACCTCTTTAAGGGTGTTTATGTCATCGGCTGCCTTGATAGATAGCGTCTCCCCTACACCCCAGAGCAGAGGAAAGTTTCATTTGTTGTCCTGTGTAATAAAGACAATGTTGCTTCTCTGGCAAAGGCCAGACTAATCTACTTGCAGTTCTTTGTGGGGTTCCCTAAGCTCAAGGTATCTCAGCTGGGGTGTGAACCTGCCACATGCATGGCATTCACTTGGATTGCTCTGCCCAAGTGACTGGGCAAACTTGGATGCAAGGGGAACCCTGACGCTCATGATGTTCATTCTGCTTGCTGTCCTTTTCTTAAAAACAATCCTTTGTCTCTGACCCAGGACTCTCATGTCATCTTGACAATGTGTTCAAGATATAGTGGCTATTTTTAAACTATACCAATCATTTGCTTGCTACTGCACATAGGACTAATATCAGATAATTTTCACCCATGGAGATGGACATATGAGGCTTAACTTATTGGTCCCTTGTGGACCTCCTCTCTAGGACCTAAAGGATGTTTTGAATCTAGATATCACTCATTCTGTCATCTGATCAGAATAAAACTTTTGCCTGTAAATCCGAAGTTCAGGGATCACATAAAAGTAGTGACAAGTCTGTCCCTTTTAGCTACTTCAGTCAATTGGTGAAGAAAGAAAGACCTCAAGAGTCAGACTTGCATCTGGGATACTATTACAGGAAAGCTGTGAAGTCATGTCCTGGTTCTAAACCACAGCCCCACTACCAACTTAGCTGTGTCATCTTAGGTCATTTGCCTCCCTCTCAGTTTCCTCATGTGTCAAATGGGGATAACACTTTCATTATTTAATACTTAATCATAACATGTCACTTCAAATATCAATTTCTACCAAAACTTCAAAGCATACCTGTACCTCAACTATAAACAGCATTGCTCACTCACCTAGACTTTCCTTTTACTAGGCTTAATATTCATTGCTGAGTGTATCGCTATCTGCAATTACGTTAAAGGTCTCCAAAAATGGCTGCCAGCAATTCCTCTCCTCCCTTTATGCACTTGCCACCCTTTATAACAAGCGGTGTTATTACTATTTTCTCCTACTCTTGAGTGTGGACTGGCCCCGGAATTTGCTTTAGCCAACAGATTATAGTGGAGGCGATGTCTTGGGACTTGAGTCCTTAAGGGAAAGATTCAGCTGCAAATCTTCTTACAGCCCAGATGCCATGCTGTAAGGAAGTCCAGGCTGAACCACTCAATGATGAGAGGCCACATGCGGAGAGACCCTGGGGTGTGAAAGGCCATCTTGGTGCTCCATCTGAATCACCAGCTAAATGGAGCATCAACAACTCCAGGTGACATAGGGTGGAATAACCACACAGCTGAGCCCTGCCCAAATACCTGACCTGCAATATGAGAAATGAGCTCTCGAGTTACCAACTTTTGGGGTACTATGTTATGCAGTAATCATTTGATTTTTTTTTTCCTCTCACCAGGATGTAATTTCAATAATGTAAATACTGTCTTTTCACTGTATCCCTAAGCCCAGCAGGGTGCCAGCCACTTGGTGGTAGTTTAAGTATTAGATGGTTGAAGCCATTTATTCACTCAAGCATGCATGGTGTTTTGTTCACCACTGTACCTCCAGTTTCTAGGCAACGGAACCACTGCCCCTTTGTTGATTAGAGACTACTTAAGTATGTTTTTAATCTGGAATTGCATCTCTGTAATAAATGGAGATGAACAATAATATGAAACAAGACCTGGGAACATCCTGACACTTAACCGGGCAGGCAACTGCTTTATGTGCCTGCTTTCAAGGGGGCATGCATCTCAATAAATTCTGGTCCTAATTCTTGTAGATGAACTGTAGCCTCATACTTCCCCTACCCTGTAACATAAAGTAATCATCTAGCAGATGAACTCTGCACTTTCATTCCCTTAACACTGGTCTCCACTATAGAGAGAGCTGTCTCTGTCCTCACTCTTCTCCCACCCAGAACCTCACTGGTTTGGCTCTGAGTCTTAAGAATAGAAAGATCTGAAGTGGTTTCTGTTCTCCCTGACCCAGCTCCCACCAACCTCCCAGCCCATGAGTAGTGAGTAAGGGAAAGATGCCCAGCCTCCTGCAGCAGTGCTGCCACCTCTTATCCGTCCCCCAGCACCAGAGCCCTGCTGCAGCCCTCCCCTCCCCCAAGGCTAGGCCTGACAAGCTTGTACATTAGCACTTTTCAAAAGCAGTGTCCACTTTAGGAAGGGTGGCAGGGCCCAAGAGCAGCCACTTCCTTTGACAAATGCCAGTGCTGACAGCTGAATGCTGTCTTACAAACCCTGTCCCCTGCTGCTCCCCAGGAGGTACTGTGGGTAGAACAGGAAGAAGCTCAGAGGCAAGTCATTCACCAAGGACAGCGAGACCCAAGAGGGCATCTGCTTGGTAGAAATCTGCAAACACAGGAGAGGCAGTGAGCTCCAGGGCCTGACAGTTCCCCTGGGCTCATGCTCTGTGGGTTCCTAGCTGCATCTTTTGGGCAACTTAGCCCACTTCTCCAAACCCCATTTTCCTCATCTGTGAAAAAGACAATTACTATGCCATATAGTTGCCTATTACCGCTTAATGGATGGCCACAAACTCAGTTGAAAACACATTTATTTTCTCTGTTTCTGCAGGTCAGGTCAGTATGTCACTCAGCTGAATCCTCTTGAACCAGGGTCTCATGAGGCTGCAATCAAGATGTCGGCCAGAAGTTCCCTGGAAGGATCCACTTCCAAGTCCCTGTGGTCACTGGCAAGTCTCAGTTCTTTGCAGATTGTAGGATTGAGGACCTCAGCTTCTTGCTGCTGGCTGAAGGCTGCCCTCAGTTCTTTGCCATGTGGGCCACCTCAACATGGCAACTTCCTTCATCAAAGACAGCAAGGGGAGGAGTTTGCTAGCAAGACAGATGTTAGAACCATAGAAGTGACATCCTATCCCTTTTGCCACTCTTGGCCAGGAGCAAGTCACAGGTTCTACTTGTACTGAAGGGGGAGAAAGAAGGTTGACAAGGGCTGCAAGCGCCAGAAAACAAAGACCACCAGGAGAACTTAGAGCCTGAGACGTATCGGCAATTTCATTCCCACCTATGATCCAGGTGTATGAAGTCTTTAACGCAGGGCCTGGGTTTTCTGTTTAATTCCTAGCATTCAGTGTCTCAGCAGAAAACGGATGGAACATTCAAATGAAATCCCTTCATTAAACTCTTCTCAAAGGTGCGGAAAGGGAGGAAGCAGGGACAGGGACACCAAAAAGAAGCAGAGAAATGCCCTGGGGCTGGCAAACTGTTTGTATCCCTACTTCTAAAGGGGAAAAGGGTGGAGTGCAGTTCCCTGAACGTGGAGGAAAGGGCTACCTGACAGTGGAGGAGCAGCCAGCAAGAGAAAGCTAGAGCTAAAGACCGTGACCTCTCTCTCCTCCCTCTGACATCCTGCTGGGTCTTCCAGTAGCAGAGCTCGCCTGGAAGTCAGAAAAGGAGGGGAGGCCATTGCATCAGTCCCTACTTCAGTCCCAGCTTCTCCAAGGAAGTAAAGGACAGATCTGGGGACACACAGCAGATCTTGTCATTCATATCAAGCAGTTTTCAAGGCAACTAGTAAACAAAATAATGTTTCATGATTTCAATCTACTTGATTTTAAACCTTGGGAATCCATGGACCAATGTAAGAGAGTTTATGATCTGGAGCAAGAGTCAGCAACTATAGCTCATGGGCCAGATCTGGCCTGCCACCTATTTCTATAAAGTTGGATTGTTGGGGTTTTTGTTTTGTTTTGTTTTTGTTTGAGACAGGGTCTCACTTTGTCACCCAGGCTGGAGTGCAGGGGCGCTATCTTGGCTCACTGCAGCCTTGATCTCCTTGACTCAAGCAATCCTCCCACCTCAGCCCCCACAAGTAGCTGGGACTCCAGTCACGTGACACCATGACCAGCTAGTTTTTTTGTGTGTGTGGAGACAGGGTTTCACCATGTTGCCCAGGCTGGTCTTGAACTCCTGAGCTCAAGTGATCAGACTGCCTCAGCTTCCCACAGTGCTGGGATTACAGGCATGAGTCGCCACACCTGGCCTCTAAAAAGTTTCATTAGAAACCAGCCATGCTTGTCCATTTGCATATTGTCTGTGGCTGCTTTCATAATAGCAGAAGTGAGTACTTACAGTAAGGATTATATGGCCCTCAAAGCCTAACATATTTAACATCTAACCCTTTGCAGAAAATCTGCCAATCTCTGGTCTGGTAGAGAAGCATTATGATTAGTAAAATAAGCCTTTTAGAGGAAAGGGGTAGGAAGAAATTAAATATTCCCATCTTTGAAGACAAGCATGTGATTGGTAACTAATGTCCAGGGTCTTGATCAGAGTACAGTATGAAAGGCCCCAGTGACACTGCCTCTTAGGTACATTTCAGAGGTTCTATTTTAAAAGGTAAATATGAAACAGTCACAAGGCATATTCAACCCAAACACCTATTTTTTGCATGCACTTATACAATCCTGGGTGCTCAGGGACAAGACTGCCTTCTAAACTTGCAGTTGATCTCTCTACTAAGGCCACTTTATTGGTCTGTTCTCACACTGCTATAAAAAACTACCCAAGACTGGATAATTTATGAAGAAAAGTAGTTTAATTGACTCACAGTTCTGCAGGTTTAATAGGCATGACTGGGAGGCCTCAGGAAACTTAGTCATGGCAGAAGGTGAAGCAAGCATGTCTTACTGTGGCAGAGCAGGAGAGAGAATGTGTGAATTGAGAAGTGCCACACACTTTAAACCATCACATCCCATAAGAACTCACTATCATGAGACAAGCAAGAAGGAAACTCCCACCCATGACCCAGTCACCTCCCACAAGGCCCCTCCTCCAATTCAACATAGATTTGGGCAAAGACACAAACACAAACCATGTCAGCCACCAAATTTCTATTATAAAACTTATGGTAATAGTTTCCCATTCTTGCCTTACCAAATTTATTCTTATCAATAGTTGAAATTAGGAAGAAAATAGTCCAGTTTATTCACTTAAATGACCAAGCATCTTTTTATAGGTATCAAGGCAGGTGCTAGGGATATTTCAAAGTTTTAATCATTCCCCTATCTGGATCTTAATCTGAGATGGTCCCCTCCACCACCTATGTGTGCCCTTCAATTCTATTCCTTTTCCAGCCCAAGCCCTCTTTTCAACACAACACTGAGGAAAAGAGGGTTGAGGGTAGGAGGGGCAGAATGTTCCACAGATAAGGTTTGTATCTGTGACCCTCCCAAATCTCACATTCAGTTGTAATTCCTTATTGGAGGTGGGGCCTGATGGGAGGTGACTGAATTATGGGGGTGGATTTCCCTTTGGTATGCTGTTCTTGTATAGTGAGTTCTTAAGATCTGGTTGCTTAAAAGTATGTAGCACCCTCCCTTGCTCCTGCTCCTGCCATGAAAGATGCCTGCCACCCCTTTGCCTTCTGCCATGATTGGAAGCTTCCTGAGGCCTCTACAGAAGCAGAAGCTGTTCTTCCTGTACAGCCTGCAGAACCATGAGCCAACTAAATCTCTTTTCCTATAGATTGCCCAGTCTCAGATTTTCATATAGCAATGCAAGAATGACCCAATACAACAGCAGATGCAGGAAGGTCTCTGGGCTTTCTGAATCTATGGGGAATGCTATATACACGGTTTGAGGCCCAGGGCAAGTCACTTCCCCCATAACCTTCCCTCTTATCTCCCTAAGGGAGTAACATTTCCTGTTTCATCTACTTCAGGAAGGCAGTTATGAAGCTGAAAAGCTCATGGAAGGATGTAGACTGTATGATTGCACTCATGAGGTACCCGGAGAAGCCAAATTCAGAGAAATAATGGTGGTTTCCAGGGATGAAGGGGGAGGGAGAATGGGGAGTTAGTGTTTAATGGGTACGGAATTTCAGTTTTGCAAGATGAAATTGGTTCTGGAGTTGGATGGTGATGGTTGTATGAGCATGTGAAATGTACTTGATGCTATTAAACTGTACACTTAAAAGAATACCTTCAAAAGAGAATGGAGGCTGGGCACGGTGGCTCTTACCTGTAATCCCAGCACTTTGGGAGACTGAGGCAGGTGGATCGTTTGTGGTCAGGAGTTAGAGACCAGCCTGGCCAACATGGTGAAACCCCATCTCTAATAAAACTACAAAAATTAGCTGGGTGTATTGGCTGTGACCCCAGCTACTAGGGAGTCTGGGGCAGGAGTATCGCTTGAACCCAGGAGGTGGAGTTTGCAGTGAGCTGAGATCTGTGCCACTGCACTCCAGCCTGGGTGACAGAGTGAGACTGCTTTGTGAGCACTGCCACAAAAAGAGGACTTTCTTCTGGCTCTTGGGCTTTGCTGCCACTCATAGACTACCAAACCCAGAGCCCTTTGCTCCTTGCAGCTGTCCAGCAGCCTCTCCACCCCAGCCCATCAATCACTCTGTTCCTGCTCTCATCCAATTCCCTAGGACCATCCCAAGCACCACACTCATCTATCAGTATGCCAGCACTCTCTCCTTCATGCCCGCCTCAACCCTCCAGCCCCAGGCTCATCTCAGAGCCATCTGCTGCTCCTGCCTCTCCTCTGCCCTTCCTAATCATCTTCCACCTGGACAAATGCAGGAGGGGAGAATCAAGGCAGGTGCCCTGGCAACAAAGAGATCACTCTGCTTGGAGCAGATCGCCTTCTTGTCTCTGTTCCCAGGAGCTCTAGGGTTCTAAGACAGCACTTGTCAAACTAAAGACATGCACACAAGTCACAGGGTGGGGAGTGGGGGGTCTTGTTAAACTGCAGAGTATGACTCCAAAGGTCCGCATGGGGCCTGAGTTGCTGCATTTCTAACCTCCCAGGTGATGCTGATGCTGCCAATCTGGACACAGCTTGAAAGGAGACATCTGAGACATGACCCAGTTCCCCCTCTGCCTGATCCTGGGGGAGGAGAAGGAACTTGGCCGATATTGGGATCTTGCTTGAATTTGAGGTGATTTCGGTTTAACATGAACAAAATGAGACTTCGAGGCAAGTGCCAACTCATGGAGCATGTCTTCATCTTGGATAAAGCTATTGAGAAGATGTTAAGAAATTCTTTTTACAAAGGGAATTAAGGGAGGAACGAGACAAATCTTCTTTACGGAGAAATCCAAATAACGTAAGTCAATACAACCGCATCCAGGAGGTGGAGCTTAATATCTCTTTTCTTGCCTCCCTATGTAAGAAGAGGAGGAGAATAGTAGCTCTATGATGGAGAGATCTGGCAGCTGCCACCTTAGCCAAGTGATCAAGGTCAACACCATCTGGGAGGCAGGAGTCTGGAGAGATGAGAAAGATGCTTCACCTCAGGTCTTCTTCTTGGGAACCATCACCTCAGGATCCTCACGTGAAAAGCATCAGACTGACAATAGGTGGACATCCTGCAGAAAACCTGACCGGTACTCCTCAGAAGTTAAGGTCATGACACAGGGAGAGATGGAAGGAAGCTTTGACCTGAGAAGACTGGAACAAAATAACAGTGTAGAATCCCGGAGAAGATCTTGTAACAGACACTGCTATAAACTTGTGAAATCTGAGTAAGGTCCAGGATTAACAGTAAGGTACTCAGGTTGGTTTCTTAGTTCTGATGAATGTCCTGTGGTATTTGGAAGATGTTCGATTTAAAGTGTGAGGTATATGGAAACTCTTTGGGATGCTTACATAAATCTAACATTTTCTAAAACTTTGAATAATTAGCCTTTGCTTAATTAGTATAACACTGGGAAGCCGTACTGTACCAAGGGGGACCTTATGAGACTATCTAAAATGACAGGAAATAATTATTGTCTCATTGACGTTATTTTATATTTTACTGTCTCCTAACAACTCTTCTCCAAAATAATTCTGTGCTAATCCATGGCATCTGATGGGAAGATGCAGTGGACTTGCCTGCCCCAGGTACCGTCAATGAGAATGTACTTTCTGTGAAGAATCTTGAAACAATAAAAATGAATTAAATGTTTATCTGCTTTTTATTGCTATATTCTGGCAATTCTAAAGTCATAACTTTTAACCTGAAAACTCAACTTTTAGGCATTGGCAATCGAAATGAACATCACTGTCTGTCCCTGTTATATCTTGAAACAAGCAGCTCAATTGTTTTTGCTTGACTTCAGTATTTACCTGCCCCTAGAAGATGAAGCTAGATGCCTTATCAAGACTAACAATTTGTTCATCAAGATGCCTCTCAACCCCTCTCCTTACTGGGCCAGAGCCATGTCGGAAGGCTTGCCCAGTCCTAACCAAGACCCGCTATAAAACTTAGCCCAAGCTTTAAACCTCACAAATACCCTGCCCTGTTCCCCATTCTGAGACACCTCAAACTATCTGGGATTGTCCTTAACTTCAGTGAGTCTGAACTTTAATGAGGGGTTTTCTCCAGCAATCTCTTTGAGAAGTTGACAGGTGCATCACACAAACGCTACTACACAAAAAATGCTACACATGCACACAACAGCACAAAGATGTGTATGTGCAGGATGACTAATGGGGAGAGTTGGCAGCCACCTACGTGTCCATCAAGGAGTGAGTGGTTAAATGACTGCTGAATGGTGTATCCCACAAGATTGGCATGCTTACTAAGCCAGATATACTGAAGCTGAAAATGTTCACCCCATTCTGGGATGCATCACACTAAAAATACCAGTAATTCTAAATATTTGGAAATGATCCTCTTTCAAAAATCATGCCTCTGAGGCTGTCTAGGTGTATATATTTGAAATATAACAATGCATTGAGGCTGGGCATGGTGGCTCATGCCTATAATCCCAGCACTTTTGGAGGCCGAGGCGGGATCCCGAGGTCAGAAGATTAAGACCATCCTGGCCAACATGGTGAAATCCTGTCTCTAGTAGAATTACCAAAAAAAAAAAAAAAATTAGCTGGGTGTGGTAGTACATGTCTGCATGCATAAAATCCCAGCTACTCAGGAGGCTGAGGCACGAGAATTGCTTGAACCCAGGAGGCAGAGGTTGTAGTGAGCTGAGATTGCACCACTGCACTCCAGCCTGGTGAGAGAATGAGACTCTCTTAAAAAGTGCATTAAAAAAATGAGAATTAACTGTTTGGTGATCATCTTTGGTGAGAGTCAAGAGACTTTGGCTTTTTTTGCCCTTTATACAATGTATTTTAATTATTTGCATAATGAAAATGCTCTTACTGAATTTTCTTTGACAGATTTTCTATTCTCTCTGGTCCAGCATCTAGTGCACTTCTACAGTTGTGATTCTAAGCATGAGTACCTACTCTCTGCAAGGCTGTGAGCCTGATTCTCTGCGTAATCCTCATGACAGTCCTGAAGGGGTGAAGTTGTCCCAACTTGTAGAGCTGAAGGTCACATGGGCAGTGAATGATGGAATGATCCGATCCCACATCTTCTGCCAAAGCACACACCATAGAGACAAGTGCATTCTTAATACTTCATGACAGGTGCTGCTTATTCTATTTTATAAGTCAGGAAATTGCAGGTTGTAGAGAATAAGGCTTTGTACGGTTATAGAGCTAGTAAATGGTAAGTGGGTGGTAACTCTCTCTTCAGGCTGACTCTTAGAGCCTGTATACTCCACGTTCTCATCCCCTTACATCTAAGGTTCCTGTTCCCCAGTGGAAAACCCCTTTGGGATGCTGATTCCCCTGCAGCTGCAGGGGAGAGTTTGAGGTTCCTTTGACTCTTCCGTTGAATAATTGCTGAATGAAGATATCTCCCCCATGAGAGCATTCCTGACACTGTTATCCCTCCAGTTCTCCCAGAAGCAGACCTTGAGACAAGGAGTTGTGTACAAGGGGATTTTCAACGGGTTGTCCCCAGGAGGAACTGGGAAGGGAGAAGGGGGAAGCAGGATAGGAAAGGGGAAAAATTCCAGCCTGAACCTGATCCTGCAGGGTGCTGTGGGGGCACAGTGTAGCCTCTCAATATGTCTGGACTCCCAGCAAGGGACCTGGGCTTCTATAGTCCCCACCGGTCAGTCACTGCCTGGGGGGCTGCCTGAGAACATAAAGCCCCAGTCACTTCTGTCTCTGCGGGTGAGGCCAAAGCAACCCCAATACCCCTTGGGACATTTCACTGCTTTCATCAGTCCCTTGTGACCATAAATCTATTACAACATGTGCTGTAGCCCCCCAGACAGCTGTCCCTCCTCTGGTCACTACTATCCTAGTCCCAGGACCAGGTGGAGGTGCCTTTACAAATCCTGTCTCCAGTTTTGTGAAATGAAGTGGTAGTTTGCAACGTTCTAAAGGGAGAATGAAACACTTCAGTCAGAAGGACTGTCTTCTGACAGCTGTTACATAGAAACTGCTGACTCTTTAAGGCTTCTGTCGACTCCATTCCTTGATCCTCCCTCTTTCCCGTCACACAACACTCAGGCTATGTAGAATGAGTTTCTCAATGAGCTATCAGGAAGTGTGAGTTGCTAGAGCTCTTTTGGAAAGCAATCTAGTGAACTCGAAAATTTCAAAATTGCATGGCCTTTGACTCACTTGCAGAACTCTAGCCTAGCATTAGTAAGTACTCAAGATGCCCAGTGAGTACTTAATAGTAAGTACTCCACATGCACATTACATGTAGCACATCTTCTCCAAAAAACTGGGCATGACCTACATGCTCATCTTCTTGTCCCAACAGGTAGAACAAGCTTATCCCAACCTGTGGCCTGCAACCACCCCAGGATAGCTTTGAATGTGGCCCAACACAAATTAGTAGACTTTTGTGATTTTTTTTTTAAGCTCATCATATATGGTTAGTGTGTTTTATGTGTGGCCCAAGACCATTCTTCCAATGTGGCCCAGGGAAGCCAAAAGACTGGACATCCCTGGTGTGGAATATTATGCAACTGTTAAAGAGACCCATAAATTTTACATTGAAAACGTGTCCAGGGTGTATTATGAAAAAAATTGCAGAATAATAATGCAGTGCAAATCCCCTCCTCTTTTTTTTGAGACAGGGTCTCTGTCACCCAGGCTATAGTGCAGTGGTGTGATCAGCTCACTGCAGCCTCAACTCCCAAGCTCAAGCAATACTTCTTCCTCAGCATCCCATATTGCGGAGATTACAGACGTGAGCCACCATGCCTGGCCAGCAATCTCATTTTTGCCAAAGCGGGGAAATCCTATATGTGTGCGTGTTTATATAAGTATGGAGAAGAGTGGGGGAAGTAATACATCAAAAGGTGACTAGTGAGTCCTGGGCAATGGGATGGTATAGCTCTGTTATTTTTCCTTAAAGATACAGCTTTGTAATTTTGAATAAGTTGTAAAGGTAAACTTTGAAATGTTGGGGAGCTGCTGGTTGATGTGGGAAAGTGGAGGCAGCCTCAGCCCTAGCCCCCAGCTTTCCCTCTTCCCTCTCGTTCTCCCGGGCAGGCATGTGGATTGCAGGGCATCACCCCCACCCCTGGTCCTCCTGGGACATCTCACGCTGACACAGCCCACGCTGCTCAGCCCACCAGCTCTCAGCAGGCCTGCTGCCCCAGCCCTGACCCCGGCTCTCCGAGAGGTTGAAAGGCCATGGTGAGATAACCCAGCTCTGTGCCTCCACCCTGCAGAAAATCAGTTAAAAGGCATCCAAGTGGAGGACCCCCATGGCTGCCTATTTAGAGTTCCTTCAGAGCCTCCCGTGATAACAGCCACTGCGTGCTAAGCACTTACACAGCAGAGCTTACAGCTAAGACCACGGACTCTGAAATAAGTCACCTGTTATCTCCAGGCCTTAGTTTGCTCTTCTATGAAACTGGCATAACTACCTCTGAGTATAGCTAAAAGGTCATGCATAAAAAGACATTTCGTGTTGTATGTTGTCATATGTGGGAACTAAAAGTCGATCTCATAGAAGTAGAGAGTAGAATAGTGGTTGCTAGCAGCTGGGAAGGGTTAGGGGTGCAGGTGGAGATAGCCCAAGGTTGGTTAACGGATACAAAGTTACAGCTAGCCAGGAGGAAGACGCTCTAGTGTTTTACAGCACTGTAGGTGACTGTAATTAATAGCAATTTGTTGTATATTTTCAAATAACCAGAAGGGCAGATTTTGAATGTTCCCAATACAAATGATCAATGTTACCAAGTATGTCAATTACCCTGATTTGATCATTACATATCATATAACTATATTGCAATATCACTGTACCCTATAAATGTGTACAATTACATCAATTGAAAATAAAAGCAAAAATACTAAAATGTGTATATAGTCATATTATACAGGAAGGAAAAATAAGGAAACATATTAACTATGTTATTTATATGTACTATTTTCTGTATATATTCTCATACATATGAACTGGGCCAATATTAAGCATGTACTCTTATCAGTAATGTGTCTTTCGAATAGTAGATAAGAGCCCTGGTGCTGAACCCAGACTGGACCTGGTTTTAAATCCTTGCTCCAGATAACTAAGTCTCCCAAGGCAGCTACTATGATTGACAGGGAGGCTGGAAAAGTGTCACTCTGTTGCTGTCCCTTGCAGAGTTGGTGTCAGATGGAAAGTGAATGCAGAATTTGGGGCCAGTTGGATGAATTTCCCCAAGACAAGACCACATGGGCTAGAACTGTGGGAAAAGGTTTCTATGCTGCAGGGTTTGGCATCTGGCACTCGGTCCTCTGAGAGAATGGATGAGGAGCTGGGTCATTTTTTGCCACATGTCTGCTGAGGGGTGCCATTTCTATTGCCTTCTTAGGGGTTTGTGAATAGCTGCCTTGGAGCTGGGTATCTCTGGCAGTCCCACTCAGGATTTTCTCTGCTGATGACATTGGAAAGTGTGCTGCGGTTGGGGTGGGGATGGAAGGATCAACTTCCAGACCCAAAGAGAAGTCACCGTTCCTTCTGATCTCCTGTCAAAGGTTTAGCCTAATTTACCTCTTCGTAGATAAATTAGATCATTTTGTAAGAATAAAACCAAATATGGAAGTTTTAAAGTTAAAAGGCCCAGCCTGGGTAACATGGCGAAAACCCATCTTTACCAAGAAAAAAACAAAATTAGTGGCGTGTGGCGGGACTGCAGGTGAGCTACCAGAGAGGCTGAGGAGAGGCAGCTGCTGGAGCTCAGGGGTTGCAGGCTGCAGTGGACTGTGATGGCGCCACTGCACTCCAGCCTGGGCAACAGGAGACCATGTCTCAAGTCCAATCGACTAAAACTATTGGCTAGGTATGCTAAGTGTGCCATCTCATTTAATCCTCCCACCACCCCATGAGCTATTGCAAACCTCGTTTTTCAAGAAGAAAAAGAGCTGGAGCAGAAATGATAAGATGAAGAACCATCACTTAGCACCCACCAGGCACTGTGCTGTACACTTTTCTTGCAAGATTGTTGTGAAAATGAGAGAAGGTGGGGAAATGACGGCTCTCCCCAGGGAACGCTGAGGTGCAGAGAGGCCCAATCACTCGTCCGAGGTCTAGGGGAAAGCAAGTGCAGGCGCTGGGATGCAAACCAGTTTCTCTTGCTCCAAATCCCTTTCCACGCGGGCACACAGTTGCTTCTGCTTAAAGAGTGTGGAGGACCCCTTGTGGCAAAATGTCTCACCTGAAAACAAGTCAATACCAAAAGCAGACTGGTCCCCCATGGGGCAGGGGAGGGAAGATTGGAAGGAAGCGACCAACTTATTTTATCTCAACATCGGTAAGATAAATTTAAAACAACACAAATGTCTAATAAAAGATTGATTAAATTGATTCATTTGTATAATGAATATACATATTACATACATATATCTAAGAAGCCATTGAAACCAATGTCACAGAACGTTGATTTGGAAAGGAAATGTTCAAAGGTTTATTAAAAGGCAGACAGGGAAACAATCATGTAAGACATGGTCCATGTTTTTATTTAAAACATCTGCATTTGGCCGGGCATAATGACTCATGCCTGTAATCCCAGCACTTTGGGAGGCCGAGGTAGCTGGATCACTTGAGGTGATCAAGACCAGCCTGGCCAACATGGTGAAACCCAATCTCTACTAAAATACAAAAATTACCCAGGCATGGTGGCACACACCTGTAGTCCCAGCTATTCAGGAGGCTGAGGCAGAAGAATCGCTTGAACCCAGGAGGTGGAAGTTGCAGTGAGCCAGGATCACACCACTGCACTCCTAGGCCACAGAGGAAGACTCCATCTAAAAAAAAAAAAATTTGCATTTTACGTCCTCCTTGTCATACATTGAAGCAATGGCCTATGGTTGTACTGGAATAGCGAGATCAATAAAGGTAATTTTTGACCACCTTTGTTCTTGTCTGTACTGTCCAAATTTATAAACCTAAATGCATTTTTTCCTCCAGAGAAAACCTTTTTTCTAGAAAATATTTTAAAATATCAAAATACTGTGGAAGAAAGCCCCCACTTGGGGGCCTCAGTTTCACCACCTGAATGATTCAATTGTGTTCCATCACTAAGTGTACCATTCAACTTTGACCCCTCCCCTCCCCCCTTCCTCCTCCCCTCCCCTCCCCCTTCCTCCTCCCCTCCCCCTTCCTCCCCCCTCCCCTCCCCCTTCCTCCCCCCTCCCCTCCCCCTTCCTCCCCCCTCCCCTCCCCCTTCCTCCCCCCTCCCCTCCCCCTTCCTCCCCCCTCCCCTCCCCTTCCCT